>VUJU01000070.1:116233-148813 GCA_009835225.1 Aphis craccivora
ATATTAAATACCTAGCATAATTTTTTATAATTTTAATTTTTCGCGTGCCATTGAAATTTGACCAACGTGCCACTTCTGGCACGCGTGCCCTAGGTTCGCCACCCCTGTCCTATACTGATATTTGATAGTAAAACTAAATACGTACCTAATTATTATATTCATAATTATGAATGAAAGAAAATCCATTACGATATAACTGTTACTACTAGGTATGTATTTTATAGTAATTGTTTATATTTATTTATTTCATTTTTATGCACCTATGTTTAATAATCATCATTAATCATATTTATTCAAAATATATAACATGCATAATATTATACACTATGCAGTAAAATACATTATTATTATTTAGTAATTTTGTAGTTTTAATCGTCGGTACTGATAACGACGAAATCGGCAAATATAAATAATAATATTATATGATAATAATAATTAATTTTCTCAAAATAGTATAAGTATAAACTATAACTTATAAGTAGGTATTAAAGAAATATTTCCTCAAAATATTTTTGTTATGTGAAAATTATATATTTTGAAAAATACCAAAATCTGTACTAATCTAATTAACAAATAATTCAGAAACATATTATCGTACATACGCAGTTTATATAACAACGCCGATTCAATGATAAAAACAACTATAAGACCACCTACTAACTTAATACTATTACACCTATATACCTGCTGGATCTATAACCACATTACAGCACGTCGTACCGATGTGTAAATTATTGTAATGAGATAACGCACTTGGCCACACTTCAGTGTTACGAACCTCTTGCAGGTCAAGGTCTCGTACCTAATCTCGTTAACTAATTCGTGTCACTGATTAACAATATTTATCGAAACACATGATCTCGATGAAATACTCAGTCATTGCCCTAATTACGATAGATTCTATAATATAAAAATATGATTAAAAAATATAATATAATATAATATAATTTATTCTTTGTTTTTGTATAGGTATATAAATAAATATAATATTTTACTAATTAGCACAACTCTTGTACATGAATATCACTCATGAGTCATGACGTCAATACAATTTCTAAAAAAATGCATTAAAATAAATCCATAAATGCCTTGTGCACCGTAGTTATTTATTACACTGCAGTACTACAATAATTATTATAATGTATTATACTTAAAAAAAAAAAAAACAGTGAAAACCGGTAACTCGAATTTTGCCATAAAGGACTTTTTCTGTTATTTCAAAGTGAATTGCCATTTCGTCAATATTCAAACAGTATATGTATTATAAGTGTTGCATCTGGACTTGGGACTATGCTGGATTTTGAAATTTATATGCAGTGATCTAAATAACCTTTTCTAGGAAAAAAAAAATTATTTATTAGTTATTCATAGAATAACATATTATTACAATAATATAAGTATAAGTTAAAAAAAAAAAATACATACTTTAAATAATAACAAAGTGTTTCTCCGTTATTCTGACAACCATTAGACTCGATTTCATTTTTGTGATATTTATCTGATAAAAAATTATCTTAGTAGTGGAGGTAAAATATCCAAACATTCACTGTTATAGTGAAACCCTTCTGTAATTATTTATTATTTTTCTCCAAAAATATACATTTTAATCATTTTTCATGCCGTTGTCTAATTTTTTCATAGTTATTTTTCAGCATAACTACTATATATACTTATTTATATTATTTGAATCAATCTACTATCTTGTTATAGGTAATTTATAATCAAATATTTTCCATAAAGTTTAATGAATGACAACTCTACAGCCCAATAATAAATAAATTTTTTTTTAATGCATTAAAAAATAAATCAAATATTTCTAATCCAGATGAGCATATTACATTTATATTCCGACATGTCATCGGATCCTATTAAAAAACATTAAATTTTTATGAGTTTTTCTAATGTTCCTTTTTATGATTGTTTTTGCTTAATGTACGGTGTCTATAGGAGCTAGGAAGTAAGCTTTTTACTTGACAATATTAAATGCGTTTATTTTTAATGATTTAATTTTCTGTTATCCAAATGTCCATAATCCTGCCTACAGAACTTAAAAGCTATAAAAAACAGGCTTTTTGATAAATCCGAGTTTCCCGTCTTCAGCTGCCAATTGATTACCAACTGGTCATAGCAGTATCATTATCCGTATAGTGTGAATGGTATGTTAATCGTTATCGTTTGTTATACGTAAACTCAGATACTCGTATTAATTTTCTGTTATTAAACTTGTTTACGGAATTAACGTGATAATATTGAACATTAAGTGGTGTCACATGCACTACCACTGTATTACGGTTGATTAAAATTGTAAGTTGTGTCGATCGATATAAGCACGTCACGATAAAATTATACTATAAGGAGAATTTACGGATGCATTCATTAATCTATTGTTCTACTATAGATAGGTGATGCCAGAGATGCTTCTCCAATATATAATATCATTATGATTACAACACGCCAGTAAAATTTTTCTTGCTTTAAAACAATAATACAGTATATCATTATAATATAAAGATACCGTATATACATATTATTATTATTATTATTATACCTAATAATCATTATTTACCTACGTTAAAATATATCATGCGCCTTTCTCACAGACCACAGAAAAGAAAACTGTAACATTTGTACAACCATAATAATAATTGGTCACACCCCGCGAGTTCGTCAGACAGATAGATATCTTTATACGTGTACACATTAAAATAATATTACTCTAATTCTGTTCAATTACAACAACGATAATAATTAAACTATAGCATTGTAAAAGTTTTTGCGACAGCGTGCGGTGACGAAACAGAGAGTTTACGGATGCGTTGGGTAATGATAACGATATTATTTATACCAACACGATAATAATAATATAACAATTAGACTATAACATTACAAAAATTAACAACAATAATTATCAGAGGTAGGCTAGTGGAACTGCCAAAACATAATATATCTGCGGTATATGCGTTAATACTTTGGTTAGGCCCATGTTAGGCCTAAGACAATGGCTAATGGGGGATAATAGAAAATGGGTTTCCCTACCTCCATAATAACTACGTCAACAATATCAGGTAGAGATCTAAAATGTATATAGCCATATAGGTATACCTAATATAAACAAGTATATAATAAATAATCGTTTATAATAATTATGCACAATATTTACATGAAAGAGATCCAATGAGTAACGGGGACAGAAACATAAATTCATCAAAACATAGACGTCAGTAGGTACACACCTAATATAAAAATTGACTCATCTAATCTTGACAGAAACTCGCGAATCTTAAATATCCTGATAGATAACCTCCATGGTCAATTGAAGAATTAAGTGGTGTTTCAAAAGTTCATGTAGTGTTCTTAGATTTGTATTCAACGAAAACATGATTATCTGTAGCGTGATAAAACTTTTACCAGAATCTGTAATATAATATATTAATACATAATACTATACAAAAGTATAAACTTAAAACAAAAATTGTTCGAAAAAAAAAATTAATTAAACAATATTCATATTATTGACTTTTATTTTTGTGGCATACTTTGGAGTATGCTCTAAACGTCCAATTTTTCCTCGTATATATTTATTTTTTTGAGTACCTAAGAATAAATTCATATTTTGAAATTGTTTTTGTCTGTGTGCATTGTGTTATATATGACTGCTACTAATTTTAATATATGTTTCATTCTGTAAATCTTTCAAAACGTTCATGAATAAATGGAGATTTGGATGATGATAATAAAAACTACTATTCAATCTTGAATGAAAAGATTAGTAGTATCATTAGAAGACCACAATTCTGGAGGAAATAAAAAAAACGAAAAAATATAATTTTCAGATGAATAGGAGGGCGCTCCTTGAAATTTTTTATCCAAATTTTGTCAACAGTAATATAATACAGTCGGTTCTGGAGCACCGTCCCCTTAAATTTTTACATGTAAAATCATAGGACCTCTGTGTATTATAAGTATAGGTAATAACTACAAATGCACCGCTCAATCTTGTATTAATTACTCAATATAGGCAACCCGGTACACACATAAACTCGTCAAACATCATAACCACCACACGATCTGATACGTGACTGGCATATATTTTACGCCTCCCCCTTCAAATACTTCCCCTTTTATTTACACTTTTAAAAAAATATTTATAATATTATACTGATGTACTTTTTGCCTATATCATACATACACACACGTACATACATAATAATATGTAGGTACGTACAAACATACATGTATAGTATATACATATATACATCTAAAAATATTATATCTATTATTTTTAGATTATAATGACATTCACATAAATATAGCTAAATCATACGTTATAATCAAAACTGTTATACTTAAGAAAATTGTATTTTTTCATGTTATATAGGAACGAGTATAAAATCTAATTTCATAGTCGTTGACAAAGTTCACATTAAGGTATTGATGCTTAATAGCAGACACATTAGGGTTAGATACAATGTACATCCGCCATATAATTAAATGTCTTTAAGTGGACATAATATTAAATTTATAGATAATAGATTGTAGAACAATTTGTTTTATGTAAAATTAGAATTATGTCAAGTTGTTAAATTTTCAATCTAATACTAACTCTAAATAAACGATAATAAATAGTTGTTTTCCGAAAAAACGCGAAAACTGGAACAATAATTATATAATTTCTTATAAGTCCCATAAAAAACGTATATTATCTATGTATAAATTAAAAATGTAACAAATACTTGGTATATTAATTTAAAATTTAATTTTAACTTTTAACTTAACATTAACTTAACAATCTTTATCTAATTAAGTGAAAAACTTTATTTTTTACAATGTATTCTTCAACTTTTTAAAACTTGAATTCTAACTTAAACATATTCATTTAAATATAACTATTAATATAATTATATGAGTAAAACTAAATTTGATATGTTTAAAATGGTTTGTTATGTGTGAAATTTTATAATCATTGACGCAAAAATCGGTTTTTGATTTCCTTCTTCTAAAAATGTATTCACACTAAAAGATGATTTTAGTAGGTAAAAAATAATAGTTCTAGAACCGCCTCACGAGGATTTGGTCCTCGCCGATACCTCCGTACTCACTCCGTCATAGCCTGCCGCCGCTCCTCCTGCAACAACCCTGTCCGCCACGATACTCGCCAGCACACCGCGATACCCCCGTCGCCAACGACTAGCGAATGCACAGACACGAAAAAAAAAACGAAAAAGATACATCGTTGTAGAATCTTTTTCTATTTTTTTTTTTTAATTAACCTAGCTTGATAACAATTTACATTATGTTAAGACTGATAAATAGTCACTCAACTATTATATCGTTATATATTTCTATTTTTGCATACAAAAAACATCTGATAATCTACGGGATAAACTTTTACACTTTGAAGATAACTTCTAAACTTTCAGACATGGCAATCCACTTATTCAAAATAAACCTCATACTCAAAATCAGTCAAACTTCACCGACCCAGTGAAACGATTTACACTCGACCAACTTGAAGGCGTCTAGGCGGCTTCCAAACACACGTGATCGAATTTCAATTGACCCTAGTTATAATATTTTATTTTATAATACAACAAAAAGTTTTAACAATTATCATGATTTTAATTTGTAACTCTTTAATTCCTAATCAACTTATTTTTGAAAACAAGAAACAATGATTTTAATAGGCGTTTATTTTTTTCATCAACATTATTTTATTATTATTTTAAATTACATATTTTACAACTTTGCATACAATAAAATCAGAATAGAATATAATATGTACTTATATACTCGTATATACTCGTATATATATATTTAGTACTATTCAATCTATAATACAGGGACACAAAAAAAGTTAAATCACATTAAATATTAATATTATTATACATTGTCGTATTTCTAAAATGTGTTTCTTTGAATTTCAGATCACAGATTTTGTGACCATAAACAACATGTACAAAAGTAATTACAATAATACAATTTAAATTTTTAACACAATGTACACTGTATTATACAGGTAATATTATTCATTAGTTGTCATCTCGCAGTGTTTAATCGAAACAAAGTTTCTTAAAGTTTCCTTCGACTCCCAGTATTGACGCATCAGCCGTCTTAGATTGACCAATCCGCTTACTAGAATCGGATTTCAAACTTTCCATTGCAATGCACCAACTTCTACGCTTTATTAATTCTTCATGCATTCTTCCTATAATTATAAATACAACATTTATCAAAAAATTAAGTATTAAAATATATTAGTACAGACAGTATAGTAGCACATAGTGAAAGGTTCCAGATACACAAAGTAGTTTAATTTAAATGTACAAATGACAAACATAATATACTGCTTATGTTTTGCAAAACACTTACGACTTAGTTCAGCCATATTTCCAGCTTTACCACCCCATTCGTTTGGAAACATATCAATTGGGTATAGGCCTTGAAGACTTTCGAAAGTCGCGTTGAATAAGATCTGAAATAAATGTTTAAATTAGCTCTCTTATTTTCATAATATTGAATAGCTACAATGAATATAATATTGACTTATACTACTTACTCTATTCTTATATTTTTGAGGAAAAAAGTGTTTTATAAAATTAAGCGAAGTTTCGGCTATTGGCGCTATATTTACAAAATGAACTCGCTTGATCCTCACTGGTTTCGCTTCCTGGAAATACATTTAATAATACATATTTAAATAATATCACAATACAACTAATAATTTTCTAGTAATATTTTAAAACATTAATTTGTAGACAAAATAATATTTTAATATATCGAAGATAATGGTTATATTATTATAATAGTGTTATGTCAAACATAATAAATTAGATTATTTTTTACTTAATTGTACACTAAATGCATTGTAAAAAAAAAAAGAAATTATATAATTGTAGTAGCAGATAATAAATTTTATTATAGTAATTTTTTCTACTCTTAGAAACATTAAAACACTAGCTTAGTGTATGAATTCGCTGACTTTCATTCGAAGTATATTTTGTTTTACCGAACAAAATTTATTATCTATGAAATATATTATACAAGTATGATTTTTTTAATAGACAAATTTAACCAATAGACAAAATTACCATATTTATTTTAAGAATTTTTTTCATAAAACTGAGATTGAAGTGCGCCCATTGAGCCATGGAGTCCATATTTGTCAGATCGAATATCCAAATATCTCCTAATGTCAATGCATCTTCATCGAACAACCAATTCCACATCATTTCATTACGTTTCAATTGATTATCAGGACAAAACGCTTTCGCATCTGTTGTTGCCATCCGGTAACAGAGCACTCTGTGAAAGTCCGGCGTAAGTTTAGGCAATGGAAACATGTGGCTATAATTTATTAAACACGACGAATTAGTTATGTTTCCCATACATTAAAACTGATATAGTTTTTGGTTTTCAACGAATTGTACAATTTATGATAATAAACCAATAAACTATACACTGGCTTAATTGCTTAAGATCAACTAATCTAAAAATAAAATAGTAAACACATTTTGATCCGTGTTCTTTTGTATGATACTTAGTATAATTTTCCTTTTTTTATTCATGTTATCTTATATGAGCCAATTAATGTAACTAGAGTATGAATTTGTTGTTGTAATTAATGTAAACTAAAATAATACATTTTATACAATACCTAATGAAGTTCAAAAAACCTAAGTAGGTAACTATTATTTATATTCTTTAAGTCTTATTTAGTACCTAAACCACAAAATACAGAGGTTATTAATTAACGTTTTAAGTTCATACTTTTTAAAATAATTAAAAATTATAACTATAATATTATCTACTACTTAAGCCTACACGTCATATATGAATTAATTTACATAAGTGTTTTACTATATTATTACTTATTATTTATGGATTAATTATATGTATATTACCTATAAACAAATATTAATAGTATACAATTTATACTAATAAATATTATATAATATAATATAATATAATATAATATATTATTATAATATTATTATTATTATATTAATAATATAATAAATCATTTATTATGAGACATTATGAGTTATTGAGATATCTAAGTAGATAACTTACACAGCTTCTACGTGTTTTCGAAAGGTTTCTGATGTTGGATCTAGGTCTTCATAAATTTGAGGAAATAATTCTTTAACAGTATAATAATTTTCGATCACAAGTTTGACTTTCTCCGTACGGTATTTTAAGCTAAATAAAACTTTTTTTATGAATTCATCACCTGAAAAAAATAACGAGTTAAATTTATTATTTATAATTCATAAATGATTTGCAATTTATGATAATTTATTTAATTATTTTTATTTTTTATTTTCAATTATAATTAATCATAATTGGCCCCTCAAGCATGATCGTGTGGGACCCCTAATACTTATTTAACAGATGTCTATCTTAATATTAATTTGATATTGCATAGTTATTTATTTTAATATTTATATTTTACATGAATCAAACAAAAAAAGATTAAAAACTATAAAACGTGATGGGAAAAGAATTTAAATTAAATTATGGAAAAACATTAACAAAATTAATTAAAATTATAAAAGTAATTTCCGTCAATACGTCTATATAGTTTGTTGCATTAACCATTTATTCAATCATATATAGTTTAGTCATTTTTCATTTTGAATTTCTATAGATAGATAATTAATTATATTTGGTCCTACATATGGATACGATAATGACGATTGTGTAGTACTTATATACCGACTTTGTCTTTAAGCGTTATAACTCGATGTACGATTTTACATACTACATTAATCTATGGTAGATTAATATTGATGTACACTCTGAATGGAACATGTTATGTTATGTTATTGATTATTCTAACCTTTTCCAAAAATACTAATAATAATTGTTTTGTTTCATACCAAATTAGGCTTGTAAAGCCACTCATGACACATTACTTACAACAATTTTAAACCGTATCATATATATCATATATTATGTAAACAAATACAGAGAACTGATGTTAACTTAATGCACTCAATATAATATGCATGTTGTACAGCAATTGTAAACTGCGCCCAAAATACAGGTGAACACAAAATCACAGATGTAAATTGTGCCCGGCTAAAATTTTAAAAACCAATAGCTATATTTTTGCAAAATTATCTTAAATGTATACTTAATTCGTTACAGCCATATATGATATAATATGAATGAATAATTAAAATTAAAATAAAATTAGGAATTAAAAAAAATATATAATATTAAAAAATAAAAATAATTACAAATATTACAAATAATAACATATTGTTGATACATATTCATCAATAGAAGTTTGACCACTATTATATTAATTAACTAAATTTTGTAATTTTCGCGTTTTTTTTTTTTTTTGTTTTAGAATTTTGAAATTTAAAGAGTTCGGTTATACTATTTAGTTTGATACATGTTTCTATATTAATTTCAAACATAAGAGACTTAAATAAGTCAAAAGTTAATCATTTAGTAAGTCGGTTGCAGTTTAAATTATACCTTTTTAACATAGATAAATTTTTTGGCGCAGTTTACGTTGCCCAAATAATATTATGTTATCATTTACATATTATACTTTTTGTCAAAGGTATGAATACCTAAATTTACAAACAACCTTCCGTGTCTGTTTTTTTATATTTATATTTTTATATAAAGTGATATACATATACATATAACATCTATGATATAAATCTAGGTATATATAATATAACTCGTATGATGATTGTATAATTATTAATATGCATTCGTGTTGTATAAAGTTCTATAGTATAAATATATTACGAGTCGTAAACCCCTAACTTATATTACGACCACCAACCGGTTAATTCATGTACAATTCTTATTTAATTTACTTATCCTTGCAATATAATTATGAAAATAATAATATTAATATAGGTACTAATATACCATTATTATGTTTATGTAGTGATACTACCAAACAAAACTAACTTAATATAAATTATCATGACAATTACTTAAATGAATATCACAAAACTTAAAATTTAATTATAAATTATTTTTTCATTTATCAACTCTAAAATTGATTTTTTTAGTTAAACATAATCTTTTTACTCATATGTATTATCAGATAGCATCTTATATTTATTGTGGTTTGTTAGCCCCATATTAATAAAACGTTAGATTTAGAATAAATTAAAATCGATATTACTGTAAACTTGGTACTTACTTGTTTTGGGTAGATGTGGTTGTTTATTCAACCAGTGTCTTACAATGTCTACATCTTGATCAATCTCGTCCTTTGATCTTGGACAAAAGTTTTGAATCTCTTTCAGCTGAATATCGGTAATTGGTACAATCATTGTGTGTTTATTACAAGTTCTTTTAAATTCGTTAAAGAATTTTTAAGTAACTATTACTGACCCTATGAATACCATTAAAATATTAAATAAACAATACTTCTATAATACGTCATATTGTATTTCAATAGTAACTTAGCTAACGTTGTACCCTATAATATTATTTCACGAAAGGTTTAATAGCTACGTGCAACGAAATCGTACAATATTACATTATTACTCAATACTACTACAAAACATTTGGTACAATTTGTATTCAATAATATTATATATTGTTGATTTTAGTATCAAAGAAAACTTGGTTAATCGTCACATATGTCCTTGATGGATAGCACATTTGTTTAATATTTTTGTTTTTACAAATCATAAGCCTAGGAAACAATAATGAATGTAAAAAACGATGTTTTTAATTAAATACTTCTTCGTATTTATATGTTATGTAAACTGTAATGTATACCTATACACAATAAAATACAAATAGATTAATGTCCATAGTTACCCGAAAGTATGTTACATTGTTACATGTAATACATGTATTATAAACACATCAGTCCTATAGACATTATTACGTAGGTATCTAATTATATTAGGTGTGATCAATTATTTCTCGAACAATTAAGGCTAGAACTTGTTATTATAATTATTTTTTAATATCATCTCATTAATCAATAACATTAGAAAATATCAAGTCCAGTTCCTTGGCTGTCAAAAGTTATAATAATTATTATTAAACTATAATCTGATATGCATATTGCATGTACCTATTTATATCTGAAACATGATATTCCAATTATTTATTATTTTATATAAAATGTTTATATTTTTTTTTTATCATTGCTAAATGATAAACGAATATAATTTCCCAAAACATGTTATTCCTTGATGACTTTTTATTTCATAAAATACATACAATTATACGTTCAATGATAACTTAAATTAAATCAACGATTTATATTTCAGAATGATTTTGATCGCGTTGATAAAATGTATTATAGTAAGAGAGTAAGACAACTAAAATTATCCGATGATGCCAGTGAAAAATATAAAACTATAGCGTTTGAATAAATCATAATTAAAATATCATTATATACAAGGTTAGGTTAGGTTTTTTAAAAAAAAAGGATCGTATTTTATATTTGTAGGTTGTAGGTATCAATTATTTCATGTAATATTATGATATGCAGTATCTTTAATATTTAGCTAACAGTTTGAAATTATAAGAAAACAATAGAAACGTCGTCACTTTCATTTCAAATCTCAAGACGAACGTGATTATAAAACCACAGTTTTTCGATTAAGTATTGTATGCTAACGACTTATGTAGTTTTCTATACAATTAAATAGTTTTTGAAAAAAATCTTTAAAAAAAAAAAAAAAAATTTATTATGAAAAAAAAGACACTACTTTTATGTGACTTGTCATCAATTGACGTGAAGTAAATTTCATTGAATAGAAAATATTATAAACAGTTTTTATATGTATCGATAAAAAAATGTAAGCATTTAATAAGGCCTATAGACTACAGTCGTCCACTTTGATTGACTGGGAACCAGATGGAGACAATAATAATTGAGTCTGTGAAAAGTTTCTATGACATAATAATATTAATAGTGGACGGAAATCGTCAGATATGATCAATATTGTTCAGACTACAGATTAATGACAACAACCAGGAGACGACGTCACTACTTCAAACTACACGGAAGTATAGTTTATAGTCACATCATGATAGATGTGAGTGACGTCGAAGGTAGTGAGAAGGCAGAAGTAGATCTAACGTCAGCAACCGAGACCCCATGACTAGTTGTACGCCTACAGTCTCTACTTTCAGCATAAGGGAAACATATTCTATGATGATGACGCTTCCAACATTATATTCATCTCAAAACTGACCCTGGATTACGACAAGAAGTCGAAAATGGCCTTATAATATAATATCTAAACCATATTACTTTTCAACGCCCAGTTATGTCTCACATAATATTTTTTTTTCGTTGAAAGTATATTTTATATATATTAATAAATTCATAAACTATAATATTTATTTACCACGTAGTATATATGTTTTAATAAAATTTAAATAAACATCTCGTGTTTACTAATACATTTATGGTTAGGATTTGATAGCAAATGTTATTTTTTATTCATAAAAGATAATTTTGGTTAACATTTATTTTACATAATTTCAATGTCAAAAAGAATTAAACTTAATTTGTCTTTTTAAAAATATTAATTTATTACAATAACTCACAACGGGGCCCTAGTTTAAGATGAATCCAATACATTGTAAATATTGATTAATAATAATTGTTACAATATTTGATTTATTTTTATTAATAGAAGTATAATTATTTTAGTATAGTATAGTATAGTATAAGTATAATAGTAAAAGTTTGTCAAGATTCTTATTGTTACAATTTGTTAAGACAAAGAATGTGATATTTTCTCTAGACTCTAAAGTACGAAAAAATATAGTGTCATATTCATATAAGTATATCTTTTATGTTGTCGAAATTGTAATTCAAAATAGATAAAGTAGAACCGTTAAAAAAATAACCAATACAAATAAATTACAATTAATTGATTCAATTTACAGAAATTTAGTTACCTATTGAATATAATATATAATATATCTCCTATATAATCTAACAATTGGTTTGTTAAACTGTTATTTTTATCTGATAGGTAAAAACATAGTACATACATATAATATACATATATATAGCTAATAAAAATAATGAATAATAAAATTGCTCTAAAAATAAAAACGTTATAAAAAAGTAAAATAAACATTTTATTTTTTATTTATTTTATGTATGAAAAGAATTTTGTCCTTGGAAAACAATGTTTTAGGAAATTTTACATACGCTTTTAAATTCCCTTCGTAAGTAAGGCTATGTTACGTAATTAATCATTACCTATATCACTAAAATTGAAATCGTAACTACCTAACACTTACCATTATTTAAATTATTTGTCACTATGAAACTTAATAGTTGATATTAGTAAGTATATGAAAGCTAACATAATAAAAATATATATTTAAATTAAACGTTATACCTATAGGTATACAATTTTAATACACTATAATATTGACATTGGATATATTTTATACAATATGTATCTTGTATATAATTGGTACATCAATATTGAGTGTATCATTATTATTATATCTAATCAACATATCTGAATAACAACTAAAGTATATATTATATACACCTATTTAAGCATTTTTCTTATTACCTACTCTGTTACATATACCTAAATCAGAAATACAGAACTATAAGTGAATATAATACTTAGAATAAATGAAGAAATTTTTAACAAAGTCAAGAACCCGTCTAGGTACTAGAAAAATTTTGAGAAGACAATAAATTGACATAATATTTAATAAACTATATACTAATTTTATATTTTAAATAATATATTTTATACATATATTAGTTTATTAAACTAATAAAATTAACTTTAAATATGTAAGTAATCAAATTATTAGTTCATTAACACTAATTTTTAAGATAAGAATACAAATTCTAAGAATAATTGACATTCATACTCATGAGGAACTTAAATAAATGTGTTGTATCATTTTAATGATTTATATTATGTTTTTACACAAATACACAATATACCTAATACTAAAATATTTTTAAAAAACTTTTTAAAGCTAATTTATTTTTCAATAGTCTGATCTTTAAGGAAAAATTATGATTTAATTTTAATTTTTGTTTTTTGCAATAATTTTATTAAAATGTTCTAGAAAAATTCATTTGTAAAAACAATCAATACTAATAAACTTAAATACTACTAAAATAACTTAAATACGTTGAATTTCCAATTTAATCGCAATAAGTATTACAAATTTAATGTATAAAACTTTTAAAGCATCCATGCATTTCAACGTTCTAAGAAATGCATGCCATCAAATAAAGCTATGTATAATGACTAAATGTATTATTTTTAGACAACAATAACATTTGATTAATTTATCACAGCGTCTATACAATTTTAATTTTACACTTTTTCAGTATTACAATGTTATAACAATGTAAAAAAACAATATTGTTATATGTTCGATTGTTTAAAACAAATCAATTCTTTAACCTATTATAAATTCAATAGAAGTGAAAAACATCATATTAACTTTATATTAATCATATTTTTAAATACATCGTTAGTTTTTATACCATATTAATTACTATGCTAATGATTTACGTTAGGTGTATAGTGTATACATATTTGATTATCTAAATCAACTTAAAAAAATTTAGAACAAAAATGTAAAAATATTCATATCATATTATATTATTTAGATGCCTAGGCTACTGTTCTTCGATCGATATAGTATCTAACTTTGTGTCGTTATATTGAAACGGTAAAATGGTTTTTGTTCAAGATAATCAATAAAAAAAAAATTGATATCATGGCGTACTGTTTTGTGGAAAATTCGCAGTATGACGTAACAACTCCTCAATTCCATAATGCTGACGAGATACCTCATTATAAATGCAATCAATGAACATATGTTATAAATATTATAATATCATGGTTATAACCTACAGAAATATCTGAATATATCAGTACCAAAGAATACAATAACTTGAGTCCCTACCTAAGACAATTATACCATTGTTGACTATAGCACTTATTTTAAATAAATTGTCTATGTCTTAATTTATCATCAAGTGTGTAAACACAAACGATTCTTTTCTTATCGCTATAAATTTTTTTCTTAATGATAAAACGCATACAGCTCGTACGAAGACCTCATATGCAAATAAAAACGGTTCGCCACAATTTGAAATTTTGAACGTGAAGTACTAATAAGTGACAAACAAATGCAATAAAATCATATATAACTCATCCTCCATATTATAAAAACCGCATATTATTATTTTAATAAATAATCAACTATTATCTCGCTTATGGACAATTGTATACATTTTAATACATTAATATATTATTATCATTTATCAGTACTAACCTGCGCGATAATCCCCAAAAGTGATCGGTCTGTTGACTGTACGTACGGCTGATTGTACTGGACTGCTACTAGAATTGCAGCGCGTGTCTCTTGCTGCTGCTAACGATGATGCTTATCCTGCCCCCCCAATCGCAAAAACAATAATTGGCCGATTTAGAAGTTGGATTAAGAATGTTGTTAATGTAGCAGAATATCGTATGTAAACAATAATTTTCGTGATAGGCTAGATGAAAAAAAAAAATATCAAAAAATCGATGTTTTAAACTTACAATGGGACACGTGATACCATTAGGTATATTTTTATTATTATTAAAATACAATTTTCCTACTTTAATTCTGCCCACAGTTGCTCTCGCATTACGTTTATATTTCTCATTTATCTTTTTATTATATTCCGGTGTTTCCTAATTCTGAAAAATTATTATAACATTTTAAACATTATTATACAAAATAATAAGTATGAAAGAAAAATATTATTTAAAATTAATATATTTTTTTAGGATTTTGTACGCATTAAATATGCACAACACAGCATGAACTCACAAGTATACTTCGATGTGTAATAATATGTAGGTATCAAATAATTAAAGTAAAATACTTGAAATACTTACTAACCGAGTGCTGATCTATAGAAATTTATCATAATAACTCTGACAAAGGTAGTATGATTCATTAGATATTGCAAAATATAAGCTCCATATGGCATACATTCAAAATTTCACGTACACATGCAGTGCTTTACATTGTACTATTGCAGTATTATAAACAAATACAAAATATTTATATTTCGGCCATTTAATCGCGGAAGCATAGTTTCGAACAAATAAACCTTAAAACAATGAACGTATTTATTTAGATACAGAATAATAATATTTATTTATTGAAAATATTAACAGTACCTATAGAATTAAGTACGTATTTATATTTGATAGAATTAGCAGGTAAGCTTTCCTATAAGATATTTTTTTTTGGGTATAAGTTAATTTTTCTCAACTCAATAGTGAACAGAAAACAACTAGCTATATCATGAGATTGCATATATTATGGAATAATCGAAATTGAATTGCGGTTAAAGCTTAATATATTAAATGGAAGCCTTGCCTAACCTTTTAGGTCGTGTCCCATATAGAACTAGACATTAAAACCACAAAATAACAGTATTGTGTAAATTTAGGTGCAAGTATTATTTTGTAAGTGAAGAAAATTAATTTAATTGGTTCCATGTACACCGTTATATTTTAAAGTTAAATTATGTTTTTGGAAATATTTGTATAGGTACATTGATACAAGGCCGTAACTGAAAAAAAAATTTCGAGGGTGGGGGGGCCAACCTTTTTTTAAATATCTAGTTAATTACTAAACACTTGTCATTTTCATCTACAATTTACTTTTAAAATTAAAATATTTTAAATTTACTTTTATTCTACTTTTAAAAATTTCGGTGGGGAGAAGGTTCGGACCCTTGGGCCCTTGGACCAGTTACGGCCTTGTATTGATATTATGCAAATCACAGTTTTATTCGTTTAACAGTAATTATATCAAATACTTTTAATATTTTAAGAACTAATATAAGAACTAAGAAGTATATAAATATATTTTTTTTTATATAATTTAATTATAAAAAGAACGATTTAACATAAAATATGTTAGATTATGAGGAGAGTGATAACTGTATTGATTTTATAATAATGTATGTTTTTTTTGTAATCACCTTTTTGGCTTTAATATTCAACCCTGGTTCCTCTGGTAATAAATTCGATCTAAGTTGGAAGTAAAAATAAAAAATTCCTGGTATTTTTTTAATAATCAGGAATTTAGGAAAAACACGAGAATTTTTACTCTAAAGCAATTTTTGATCAAATTCTTTATTATATGTTATAATTTGAAAACAAAATATTATACTAAAATTTTAATTTCAGATTTATAAAATTTATAATTTTCTTGAGCATATTGCAATACGCTCTCAATAAATATTTTATACCAACGAAATCAATATACTAAAAAGGAAGTAGTACCTACTTCTGCTCATACAGTCTGCAGTATAGGTTTCAAATTTTTCTTGTTATTAAATATGTCACTTAATAATGTATATCTAATGAATTTTTATCTAAAAAATAATTTAGTTTCGACATTTTGATAAATTTTGTTAACATTTTAATTTAAATAAATTTTCATAAAAAAACATCGACTCAATATATTTAATATATTATTTTAATTGATAAATTATTTTCCTATGAGGAACATTGTATTATTTTTATCGAAAAAAAATTGAAATTTGTAAATATTTTTAAATTGCTCAAAAAGAGTCAGAAATTTTGAACATTTTATAATAAGTGTAAAATGCTAAAATAACTATTTGGTGAAAATTGTTTGTAACTAAAAATACAAAAACTTTAAAACTTTAAAATAAAAAACATAAAAGCTATACATCATTGTAAAATTAATACATTCATCACTCCAGACCCTCTATTCAAAATTTAAAAAAAGTCCTGTTCTACTAAAATCAATACATTCAATCAACTAAAAAATCATTAATCGTAAAAACATATAAAATGGTATTGAACTTGAAAGCTTAATTTATATATAATATGTTACTTAATAACTAAAAAACTTTTCTTTAAATAATATTAATTTGCATCACTGTAAACTCATTAAAGATTATGACTTTGTTGATTTATTTTTAAATGTAAATAATACGAGTATATTATCCTAGTAATACAATAACACATGTTTACTCAAACGTGTTTCTATAGCTTTGAACATTAGACATAGATTAATTTATATTAAAATTTCACGGCCAACCTTGTCAATCAAGTTACATAATAATTAATTTTATCATTTATTTTTATTTTATTATCCTAATAACCAAAATGATTCACTGAAATTTACTATCATCGTCTAATCGTCTTTTAAAAGAGTTATATAGAATGACTAGTGTTCCATTTTACATAATTATTGATGAGTTGCATAAAAAAATTATTAAATTAATAGTTCAATCATTGATCACTAAACCATATGTTTAAGGAAATATTCTATTAATTCATTAAAATATGTTAACTAATTGTTAATAAGATCCGACATAATATAGATCTAAGGTTATCATTATAATATTTTTTTTTTTTTTTGTAATTAGGAAGAATTGTTCACCAAAAGTGAAAATAAGTATTATCGTGGTAAAAAATATCGCCATTGCTCTGTTTTGAATTTAAAATTACCAATTGCACATAATATGAATCTACCTATCTATCAATATAATGAATTTTCCTTTCCAATAAATGTTTTTTCCTCTAAAAAAATATGAAGTGAAACATTAATCAAACATCATAAAAATTAGTCGATTTTTTAATCAATTTACCAACTGAGCACGGTGCCCGTTTCGCTCAGAATCATCTACTATCATGATGAAATTGCCCAACAGTTCCACAAAATTATTACAATGACTTCTAAAGCGATTTGTACAACTGTAGTGTACTATTCTATCACAAGAAATGAACAACATTATATACATCAATAAATATTGGAATCAAGTCAAGAATCCTGTGATTCTTGAATATTAATATTTAATAAGCATGAATGTTTTATTTTTGTTTGAATAAAATATTCAATCTTATCAATAAAATATATTGCAAAAAAGACAAAAGTACCATAACAGTAATAGCTGTGTGTATCATACAAAACATATCTACCTATTATAATATAATATTCTAAATTTAATATTACTTTTTATACAATTTTGTTAGTTACCTAATAGCTATATAATTAAATTTCTGTTAAAAATGCATAAATATTTATAATAGTATATACACATTATATATACTTAGATACCATATATTGTATCAACAAAAAACATTTAGATTTTCTATATCTAAAAATAATAACTTTTTTTAAAGTGACACATCATCATGGATATTGATTACTACAATGTATTAGGATTAAAAAGAACTTCTTCGAATTTTGATATATTAAACGCGTAAGTTTTCATAATGTCTTCTAAACGTATAATAGCTTATAATATAAATTTATTAAAACAGTAGGTAGGTACATTATTTAATTGATAGTGATATATTTCTTATTTCAATGTATTTAATATTAAATATATATGTATAGATTTCGAAAAATCATTCATAAGTATGGTATGGAAAAATTGAACGAAGATCAAACAATTTGTAGGCTTAATGCATTTGAGGCTTATGACGTTCTTAGTGATCCTTTTTGGCGTGAAATGTATGATCAATTTGGAGTTCGAGCCATAAAATTAGGTGTATTTGTTAATAAAGAAAAGGATATGAGACGGTATTTGTATCATGGTGATATTTTTTTAACATACAAGTAATATATTATGCTACCTTTATAATAATTAATAACTACTATAGTAATTGCTAACTGTAAAACTTTTATGGGCATTAAAATATACCTAATATAAATTTGTTATTCATAATTCGATCAAAGAAAGAATTCTAATAATATAATATTGGTAAAAAAAAAATGATATATTATTTAAAATAACCATAAACATTTCGTTTAAATAAATAATAATATTTTTTTCCTTTTTATGAATTTATTTTTAAGTAATAATGGCAAACAATCTGCAGTTTTTAACATGCTTAAGAAATATTAACTATCATAATTTTTTTTTTTATATTTTACGATTATATGTAAGTACTTCTCTATAAAACAACTTAATAAATTTACTTATTTTTATGGTTTAAGGTCAATTTATGGATCCACGAATCCATATGCTCATATAATATCCATGTTGTTAAACAAAAAAGCAACAATAAATGTTGGTGTTAAACAAGACGTTGAAAAGATTCCTATTTATTTAACATTGAACGAAGTAAGTAAAATAAAATATTATTAAGCAGATTTTCATAGTTTTAGTTTCTGAGCCGAATGATGGAAGTTTATATTTTACAACCATACGTATATGTAAGTGTGTTTCATGTGTACATATGTGATATAAAGCAGATAAATACTTCGATCTTAAACTTTAAGGGCGGTTTCTAATAGAAAATTGGATCTAATTGTGGTACTTTTGATAGGTAAAAATTAAAAATTCCTAATATTTTTCAAAATAATCGATAAAAACCAAAAATATAGAATAATAGTGTCAAGTGAGTGTCCTCTACTGCAGTGTTTCCCAAAGGGTGTGCCGCGGCACACTGGTGTGTCGTGAAATTTGAAAGGTGTGCTGCGACAACTTGAACTTTTTATAAAAATACCCGACATCATTACATACCTATTATTCGATAAGTAGATTATATTTATCCAAAGTGTGCCGTGACTTATAAAAACTAATAATAATGTGCCGCGATAGGAAAAAGTTTGGGAACCACTGCTCTACTGTATAGTATTAGAGTCAACTGTGAAATGGGTCACTGTAATAGACGTGTTAAAATTTAATTCGATGATATACCTGGTGATGGCCAAATGCAACTCTAATTTATGTATTTATTTATAATATGTCTCCTATTTTCCCCCTTTTACAATTTTACAATATTGAAGTGTTGCACAAATTCATAAAAAAATTATCTTAAGAATAAAAATATAGGTACATCATTTTATTATGAACCTAAAATTATAAGGCAATATATAGATAATACATATTATTATATTTTATATTTTGAAAATAAGTAACTATATGACTTAGTAGTCAATGTTCCAGTTGACCAAGATTACGATTACTCTATATTTAGGTACCGATATCAAATTTAAATTGTTATGAAATAGTTTTTCATGTGTAATACAACTTACAAAATAATATGTATTATGCAGTAGGAATGTACTTTTTACTCATAATTATGTGTTTTATATTCTTACGCTAAAAAATGAATATCAATTTATTTTTCTTATAATATACTTTTATTTTAGTTTTTATTTAATTTTATCTAATTCAAAATAACATGTACTATACTTATATTTAATAAGATTTATTTTTTAAAATTTTTGCAAACTTTTCATTATTTGTTCAGACACATTTTTAAATAATTCAATGAGCATAATAGATTGAAATGGTCGCTGTAAATTGCATCACATTTCAAATTGTTTATAAATTAACTTTTATAATAATAATAACCTTTTGCGTCTAAGGCTTTTCTTTTTAAATTGTTATTTAGTTTTATTCGATTTGTTATTGGTTCTGAAAATTTTAAATGATTGTGATAACTATCTATATAAATATTATTATCATTAAATTTCAAAATTTCAAAATTTCAAAAAATGCACTTACATCTTATAAGTTATAACTGTGCAAAACCAATGTTGAATATTATTGTTTGACAATTTGTTAGAACGAAAATTTTAAAACATTAACGATTTTCAACGTTTTATTTCTTTTAATTTTCACAACTTCCATTTCTATTAAATTGAAAAGAATACATACTAGTAATCTGTAAAGTAACGTAAAAACGCGTAAGTGAGAGTTTTGATCAAATGCACACTGGCTACTGTCTACTAGTAATATTATGTAAGTGAGTATATTATCTAGGTCATTCAATATTAAAGATAATATTAATACCTACTTACCTATTTTTAAATAATACATCCGACCGGAAAACAGAGTATCCTAGGCAGCAATTTGTTGTACATTTCAAAATTTAAAATATTCCCGGGACGCAATTGACGTATATTTTATATTTTAAATTTTAAAAGTACACAGGCCGCAATTTACATAGTATATGAGTGAATATGACTATGACCTACAAGGGGGACATAATTTACTGACTATGGATTCAAAAATGGATAAATATTTCTAAAGTAATAGTTTAGGGTATTTATTTTAGGTACTTTTTGTATTATGATTTATGTTTTTATTATAATATACCTACCTAATACATATGATTCTAAACCACCTAATCATGTAAAAGTATTTAAACTTTAATCATCGAATTAAGATAATTATAATATTGTTAAATTTATTTAATAGATATTTTATGGAGCATTAAAAAAAATTAATATTCCTAAAAGTGATGGAACTCAGTGTATTACTAATTTGAAAATACCTAAAGGTTTACCGGTTAACAGTGAAATTGTTCATGAATTGCCAGATGGAAGAACTGTAAGTAAGTGGATTGAGTGTCTCCATTATTTTATTTGTTTTGTTTAGAAATTTCGGATATAAATGCAATTATTATTAGAAATAATTCTCCATATTGAAGATAAAGAATTTTTCTGGTTTAAAAAGATTATATGCAATTTTTTAAGCACATAATAATTGTAATCCAATAAATATATCCATTGCTCAGCTAAGAATTTAAAATAGAGGTGCAGAGAATGTTGGCGAATTTTTCTACTTATAAATAAATTACTTAAATAAAAATTAGGTTTTTTTAATAATCCATATAGTTTTTAAGTTGTTAAAAGTATTAATCTGTAAGTTAAATACCTTACCTATATTAAAAATAAAAATATATAAATCAAAATTAAACAACTTTTTATTTAATAATATTATTTATAGATTTTTCAACTTCATGTTTTACTTAGGCATACTATTTTCAATTATACTACATAAACAACATTACTCAATATCTTCAAATGAGTAAATAAATAAATAAACTTGTAAAAATAATAAATGAAAAGTTGTAATAAATTATAACGAGTTAAAAGTTACAAATTATTACCACCCAAAATTATCTAAAAACAAGATACAAATTATTAGTTACAAATATAACTATTAATTACGTATCTCATCATAAAATATCATAGTTAATACCCAAACATGTAGTATATTTATCATAAAAGTGAATTTTAGCACACATCTGTATCAAATAATATATTTGAAACATAAAAAAGGGAATCTTGATAGGATCAAAATTTAAAGTTTCCTGTTTCCTATATGACATTTAAACAAAGAATTACATTTCCAAGAAATGATTCACATAACCAACTACTAATTATTTTAGAATAATAAATCTTAAAGTCCCGATTTTTTATTACGCATACAAATCCACGCCGTTTACCGTATCTTAATCAAATTTTTTACTGTTATACCTGAGAACTTGCTGGAGGTTTTAGAAGAACTTTTGTTAGGGAACATGTCCAATATTTTGATATTTTCAGATTTTTACAGAAATACCTATGTTAATTGTATCTAAGCACACTATTTGGTGTAAAAACGAAACATATCTATGTGTTCCTATAATAACACTATATGTATCATTATTTCGAAAAAGGAACATAAGACATAAGTAATACTCGGTTATGCTCGTACAAAATACGTTTTGTGTATCTCCTGTAAAATTTGAATTTCGATGTATATGTATCATATATTATAATAGTTATTTAAAGCGTATCTATAGTTAAGCAATTGCTCACGACCCACCTCAGAATGTGTATATAGAATCGACGATGAATCAATTATTATTGTCGACGTATAGGTATATGATATGGCAACGGTTTGGTGCTTTGAACCTTTTGGTTTGAAGTATAAATCATATCGTTCTAACTATAAAACTGACTACTGACGTACTTAATCTTGACCCTCGAGTATAGTTAAGTTGGTTAAAATGCATCCAATAATAATAATAACCAATAGAAAAGTACTACAGTAAGTCAGTCACGTGTTGATTGGCTGTATGATGCGAAAACCCACAGAATGCCAGGCCGAATGTTGTTTAATAATCAATAATCATTATTATCGTTACTCATTTAACGACATTATAATATATTTAAGAAAAAAATTATTTTTATTATCTATAAGTATATTTATTAGAATTTATAAACTCCTTAAATTATTATTATTTAGTAGTCTACATAAGTATAAGATATGTACATGTTATAGCATTTTATGATCAAAATAACTATAAGACAAAGAAACAGCACCACAGTTTGCAAACAACTATTCACGGGGGTGGAGCACGCGGGTGACAACTAGTTTCAATATAATTTGAAATGCGAATGGTGCACTGTAATGAAATATTATAGTAGGTATTATAGATGATATTATATTATTGCCAGTTAGTTAAGTTTAGAAATAAGTATTATAATATCATAGTATAATCACTACTAAATCTTGTCACCTTCGAATATATGTTTTTAAATAAGAGTTAAGAATTACATAAAAACGAATTTTGCATATTTTATTAAGATTTAAACATGATTTTTTTTTTAAAAGATAAAAATTATAGTTTATGCGTAGATAATGTTAATTAGTAAAATGATCAAATCATTATTTTTAGGTACCAATATACATTTATGAGTATATAATGCTTAATATCATTTATAGACAGTTGTTATTACAAATACCTATTTTAAATTCATCAAAATAAAATATTATAAATATACCATAATATTATTTATTTGGGTAACATAAGGCGTGATCAATGATCATCTATAATATTTATATCTCACGAGGGTAGTTACAAAGTAGTCTACAATAATAGTACAATAGATTGGGTCTATTTCTAAAATATTTCCACAATAGAATCTATTGTTATTATTATATTATGATAATGATTTAAAAATAATAATACTTAGGTAAATGATAAAATTGAATAGAAAATGCACAAATAAAAATAATTCCCAATCATCAGTATCACTTTTATTAGCTATTTCACACATTTATTCCTCAAAATTCAAAACAAGTAGTTTTATTTATGTATAGTATTGTAAGTATTGTATAATACCATCCTGATAGTATCAATTATGATTTTTTTTCCCCAGTTTTTATCACCAATGATTTACCACATAAACATTTTGTAAGGAGTGGACAAGATTTAATAAGCACATATTCTGTAACTATCGAAGAAATGATGTTTGGTGTTCAATTCATAATACGAACGATAGATAACAAGCAATTGAGAGTGAATATCACACAAGTTATAACGTACGTAGGTACCTATAATATCATTATATAAAAAGTGCTATAAAAATGTATTTAAGTACCAAGGTATACATGAAAGACCGTTAATACAATTTAATAAACAGACTAATTTATTTATTATTTACAATAATATTGTTGATGCTATAAATTGTTTTATTACCAATAATATTTTTAATTTTTTTATGTTGGACCAAAATAATAATGTAATTCCAAAACACTGCTATCTATTATTATTATTTTATTATTTATATTTTTAACTCTTATTAATCAATTAAAAAAAAAAAAAAATCAGAGAAAAAACAAGCATTTCATTTTTTATTTAAAATATTATGCTTATAAGTTCTTAATTAAATCCATAGTTATTGTTAAATTAACTTAATAATAATTTATTTCTTAGTACTTAAATTAAAATACTAATAATTATTTAATTATTATACTCATAGTTATAATATGTGAGCAATTTATCGCTCCTATAATTATACAATATATTACTATAATATTATTCATTATGATCACAAATGAAAAAAAATAATTTAAGAGCCAATTTACTTAAAATTTATGATTTTAACTGGATCATTAAACCGTTAAATTTTTATCAAATGTTATTGAAGAATATTTAAAAAATAAAATACGCCATAACTATAGTTATTATATTAAGAACATTTAAATAAACATAAATAAATAAAACATTAAATAATAAATACTGGTAGTAAAATATATGTAGAATTAAAATAGAATAAGTACAATTTATAAATTATGAAACGAGTTTGAGTAAAATAAATAATTATAATATTATAATAATATGTATAAATACATGCCTTGATATATCTTATACTAATTGTAATTGTAATACTTACGTACGAACGATAGAATTTGTTCTTGTCAATTACTAAAATGAAATTTAAGTTAACTGAATCATTTAAAAAACGCTTATGACAGTCCCGTGAGTTGGCATACAATTTTATTTTTGATAATAATTATAGTTTGTAAAATCATGTTTAAATAAATACCTAACTAATATTTACCTATTTGTTTTTATTTTACCAGTTGTGACGAAGGACGAATTGGCATTGTCTAATGCTACGTGCAATAGAATTTTTAGAATGAAAACGTATTTACGTGTCACCTATTATTGTTATATTTCGATTATAAAATGTATTAATCATCATTAAAATTAGAATTTATTAAGATTATTATTATTATTATTATTTATTAAATATGTATAAACTAATACATAAAGTATATATTATAACAAAACCTGATATTATTGTTATTTATAGACCATCGTATCAAAAGGTAATAAGAGGTGAAGGAATGCCAGCCTACGGGGAAAATTGTGACAAGAGAGGTAACATCGTACTGAAATTCAAAATTGAAATTCCGCGCGATTTCTCTGTCATAAAAAAAATAATTTGCAAGACCGCGTCAGAAACGGAAGGTTTTAGAAGTTTAAGAAAATGAACAATTACCCATCTATGGAACAAATTGAGTATAATAATATATTACATTACATTTATTTTTGATTTTACTCTATATTTTTCGTAACAAGCAAATTCCAATTTATTACCTACTTTAAAAACAAATAAAATAATAAAATATAATTTTAATTGATTTATTTAATTGTTAAAAATAAATTCTCAAAATATCATACCCTCATCGTTTTATTTTTATTGTATGTATACATAGACATTAGACACATAGTACGAGTATAAAGTCATAATAAACATACTGTCTATGATAGTATGATGCATTACGTCTCTTATTTCACCATTTTACTAATCCTCAGAAAATGAAATAGGTATATTATTATTTTTTATATAAAATCAAGTGTATACTAGTAGTATCCATGGACAAAATTAGGGTGGAGAGATAGGTAACAAGTTAGTCAACTATCATGTATTTAGCGAAATTTATATTTTTTATCATCACAATACACCACAGTTTACAATACAGTATTGCTTCATCAGTATCATCACACAATTTTCATGGAGGATAAAAATATATTTTGGTTTATAGATTTAAATAAAACTTATAATTCAACATATAAAAATATTTCCATATATTGTCATATAAATTTTCTTTATCTAAAATCCACAAGCATTGCAACTTATCCCGTCTTCATAGTTTTACTGTTGTTAGGTACCTAATTGGTAATTGCATCCAACTAGGGGATAGAAGGCCGACGTTCTCTCCGCTCATAATAATGACAGCATTTAGAAATGCTTAACTTTATAATATGCACCCTTCAGATAATTATTAATAGATATTTAAGGTTTCATGACGATTGATCTAGTAGTTTAAGAGGAGATAGCAATAATACATTTCAATAACGTTTTGTTTAATGAAATAGGTATTGTTCATAGTTCAATTTAATCAGGTATATTACATAATATATTATAATCTATAACCTCACTTAAAAGTGTCATCACTGTATATTATAATTTTTGTTTTAATAAATAATTTTTTTGTACCCTTGAGGTAGAGATTGTGTATATAACAATAAAGGAAAAAAAATTATATTATTATTTATTATACCCAACTGATCTTCAAATTAAATTTTTAAAACTTTATCAATTTGTTAGTACATCAGAAATAAAATAAAACTAAAAGTCTACGTTACGTTATTGATACAAAGTTGAAACTAGAAAGATGATGATGGTAATTCACTTCCTATCGCAATATGGGTTTAACCATATCGAATATCATTCATAATTTAATCGTTCAATCTTTAATTTAGGTAACAGGTACATTGCATATTATAAAATACAAGCTGAAGCCATTAGGTTAGGTTGCCCGTTAAAATGACAATTCTATAAGATGATTCGAATTTTGATTAATTTGTTATTTAATATTCGGTTTAACGGTGTTCAAAACTTAGACATTTTCATTAACTATTTTGATTCTCAAAAAACTTGTGAAAGCACCACTTTAAAATGCGAATTTTGTAAAATGCTTTTTTATTGCACACTTAATTGGTGGTACAATTTGTATGAATGTACCGTATAAATTGCAAGCATTGATCTATAATTTAGTCAATAATATAGTTCACGTTCTACGTTTATCAGTCAGTGAGTTAGTCAAGTAATAATATTATAGTTATTCTGCTTAGCGTTGCCCGTGAGATCTTATGATTATGCAAGCAGTATATTTAATATTATCAGGTAGGCAATCCATCCGTGGTGGATTGCGGACCCCGCGAGATGTATACGTAAGTTTATAATTTCTAACCCTTAAGTTTCAAAGTTGTATCAATTTTTTTTATTATTGCAGTGGATAAAATACAATAATGTGTCATATCATGATTTTTATGTTGTTGATTGTTGGTAAAACAATAAAACTTGGTATAACCAACTTGTTATGTTAGTCTATTGCTGTGATTTTGAGATTTACGGTGGACATTGACTTATTTCGCTAATTCTTTTTTTGTTGTTATGGTTTTGACAAAATATAACAACAGGTCTACAACTATAATATTCAATTTTAACCAATAGTGACCTTACAAATTACAATAAACAAAAATATAGTTTATTTTCTTGCTGGACAGTGACGTCATTGTTATTGTTGTTTTATATCCAGATTCCGTACTTTTCTAGTGGATTTTCCTAAAATTGTATTACATAAGTCCTTACATAAGAACCTTCTCCTGCGACCAATTTAATAGGAGCAAATCATCAGTGAAAAATTTTACAACAGCGGGGAAAATAAATAATAAATTGTTACCATGCAGCTTACCTAAAATAAAATAATAATAATACTCGGTACTTACTTTTAATTTTTTTTTGTTAAAATTGTTACCATGGATACCGAAAAATTTTTTTGTGCACTTATAAGAGGCCATAACTCCGAAACCACCACTTATCGCATAGCGTACAAACTTCACAGAAACCATCTACATGTCAATCTTAATCATATTTCTATATATATATCGAAATCGGTCTGGTGGATCTTGAGTTATAAAATGTATTCAAAATGTACACTTCTTTATATATATATATATATATAGATTATTGTACTTAAAAAAACTTTGATTAAGGATTATGATTTGTTCTTAGTGCCTAATCAAGATTTAAATCCTCAAAATATCATATTTAAAATTGATTAATGATAGAATAATTTAATAATTCTATTGTAAATAATAATTGTTGTTTAATTTTTTTTGCATGAATACCTATGTAATATACAGTAAACACATATATGTACAATTATTAATGAAATAAACACTCATTAAAATATAATAAATTATACATTAGTTTAAAATTAAAATATTATAATTACTTATTTATTTACCAACATACTTTTGGGAAAACACTTCATTAAATGTACTATATTTTAACTTATGAGTAATAAACTTGTAGACAATATTTCACACTAAATATTTTATATTTATAAAAATTAATAGCTTCATAATATATTAATTTTATATGTAGGTTTAAATATACTATATAGGTATTTATTATGCATCACATTTAAAATCAAATATTATTTATGTAATAATTATTAATTTATTATTATCATCATAATCATGGCATCATTAATGGCCTGAATACACCAAAATTTAAGTTATTTTATAATTAATGTAAGCTAAACTTATGAAAAATCTTGTATTAAATTTTCAACTCATAGCTACTTATACAAACATTTTTATGAATTAAACCTACAAAATAATTTGCAAATATTCAGGAATTTGCCATAATTTTTGAACTTAAAATGCTAATAAAAAAAATTGTGCCTATGTATTCTTAAACATTTTTAATCACTATAAGAATAATATATGAGGAATTTTGTATAAAATTTTCAAGTATTGTGATAGGGCCAAAAAAATTTTATCGACACTTCAAAAAAAAATTTTCATAAAAATTAAAAATATCAGTTGCCTATAAATAACTCAAAAAAAGTCAAAATATTTTAAAAATTAAATCAAGTAAAGAAAACGCCAATCTAAATAACTGGTAAAAATTTTATGTACCTACGACTTATACATTTTGAATAATAACAAATATTTAAAATCGTTTGAGGATAAATCGTTATCGTTACGGTATTTCGTAAAAATTTAAAATTTAAACGCACTTAAAATTTTTCCTATAATGATGCTTCAAGTTTTCTCTATAGATACTTTAAGGAAAACTTATGGAAAACTTAGTGCTGTACCAATTTTTAATTCTTAGTTATTAACACAACAAATTTTATGATTTTTCAACTTCAAAATTATATGCAAATTTTTGCGTTTTCGACAGATTTCGTAAAAATTTGAACTATAAACGCTAATAAAAAAAAAATTGTGACCAAAGATTTTTAATTTTTTGTATAGCTACAATAAGAACAACTCATAAGGAACCTAAATATTCAAGTTTTTTTGGCCATCCAAATTTTTTATTGACACTTCAAAAAAAAATTTTCATAAACATCGAAAATATCTATGGTCTATAAATAACTCAAAAAAAAGTCAATAATTTTTGAAAATTTAACTGTATATAGATAACACTGACATAAACATTTGGTGAAAATTTCAAGTTTTTACAGTGATTAGTTTTAGAATTACAACCATATAAAAAAATCAATTTGGTCGAAAACTGGTATTACGTAAAATTTCCTGTTTTTCCGTCATTTTTTTTTTTTTGTTTTTCTCGATTTTTTTGAAAACTGTTGGATAATGTTTACTTTTGACCTCTATAATGCACCAAGGATAGATATTCACGTTTATATCGGAAACCACCTCCATAGTTTGAAATTGGAGCATTATTTTGACTAGTTATGCTGTACACAGACACAAAAACAAAAAAAAAACACACATCATTGTAAAATCAATACATTCACTACTTTATTCAGAATCTAAAAAATGCCTTTATAGCTAACAATTTTCAAAAGATGCAAAATAAAGTTAGAATAATCTGCATCAAGTAACCATGAATCAAATTTTTAGCTAAAATAATATTGTATAGAATCAAAGAAAAAAATGCAAAACTCATCACTCATCACCATCCTAACTCTATATTATATCATTATCGGTAAATGATAAATATACATTTCCTAGAAAAAAAAGTTAGTTCATTTACAGGTTAGTAGGTATATCGTATATCTATTATCTACTGCTAATCAAAAACTTACTAATGCAATAACCAGTGGCGTACCGATGGGGGGTTACCCCCCAGAACTGAAACAAGTAGGTTAAGTAGGTACAATAATTCTTTTATAGAATATTACATTATTAACATTTTATACAAATACATAAATGGTAACCCCCCGCCCCTTACGCAAAAAGAATTCTGCATACGCCAGTACGCTGCTAGACTAATAATTATCAAATTTTAAATCAATACATAATATACTTCCATGATAACATGTTCTGATTACCTATAGGCTACAATACAACATAATAATATTCAAATTAAAGCGTGACCAATATTATGCTAATGTATAGGTAAAATATATTATTATGTAGTATTTGGATCTAGCTAGTAGCTAGTACTATTATTATTACCATAGTACGTACTTATATTCTTAGATAAATAATTTTCATACTAACATAAGTCATAAAACTCATATTATTTTCCGAACCTATTACCATACTACGGTGCGTAAACCTATTACTATTCTTGATAGCTACATAAGACTAAATTATTAAAAATTACTTGTTTCACGACTGTATTTCGATTTTGATACATTGAGATTTTCAAAAAGTTAATAGCTTAACAAGTTCTAGAAAAATAAAGAGATTCTCATTATTTGAATAAAAAAGTTTTTATCACCATAGGATACTCCTTAAGTATATTATATACTTAAAATTTTCATATAAGAAATATTGTCTATTATTTTTTTAAAATATATTGTAGAATATAATACAATAATGTTCAAAGTATATATAAATAATATTGTTTTGTAGTTTTAGATTCTAAGCGGAGCGATGAATGTATTGATTTTACAATGTTGTGTGTTTTTTTTTTTGTGTGTCTGTGTACACGAGAAAGTGTCGAAATGCTTCAATTTCAAACTTTGGGGGTGGTTTCCTATAGCAAAATTAATCTAGTTGGTGCATTGGGGAGGTCATTTTTTAATATGGTTGTAATTCAAAAACTAATCACTGTAAATACTTGAGATTGTCACCAAATGTTTATGTTAGTGTTATCTATATACAGTTAAATTTTCAAAAAAATTTAACATTTTTTGAGTTATTTATAGACCACAGAAATTTTTGATTTTTTTTAAGAAATTTTTTTTGAAGTGTCGATAAAAAAATTTTGGATGACCAAAAAGTTTTGAAAATTTAATACAAGGTTCTTTATGAGATGAGTTGTTCTAATTACAGTTAAAAAAATTAAAAATCGCAAGTCACAATTTTTTTTTATACGCGTTTATAGTTAAAAGTTTTACAAAATCTGTCGAAAACGCGAAAATTTGCAAGTAATTTTGAAGTTGAAAAATCATAAAATTGTTTGTGTTTATAACTAAGGATTAAAAATACAACACTAAGT
>VUJU01000070.1:148863-196396 GCA_009835225.1 Aphis craccivora
AACGCGAAAATTTGCAAGTAATTTTGAAGTTGAAAAATCATAAAATTGTTTGTGTTTATAACTAAGGATTAAAAATACAACACTAAGTTTTCCATAAGTTTTCCTTCGAGGATCTATAGAGAAAACTCGAAGCATCATTATAAGAATAATTTTAAGTGCGTTTGAATTTTAAATTTTTACGAAATAGCATAACGATAACGATTTATTCTCAAGCGATTTTAAATATTTGTTATTATTCAAAAAGTATAAATCGTAGATACTTGAAAATTTTACCAGTTATTAAGATTTGCGTTTTCTTTACGTGATTTAAATTTCAAAATATTTTGACTTTTTTGAGCTATTTATAAACAACTGAAATTTTCAATTTTTATGAAAAAATATTTTTGAAGTGTTGATTATATTTTTTTGGCCTATCAAAATACTTGAAAATTTAATGCAAAGTTCCTAATAAGTTCTTCTTATAGTGATTGAAAAATTATAAGAATACATAGGCACAATTTTTTTTTTATTAGCATTTGAAGTTCAAATATTGACTAAAATTCGTCAAAATCATGAATATTTGTAAATTATTTTGTAGGTATAATTCATAAAAATGTTTGTATAAGTAGCTATGAGTTGAAAATTTAATACAAGATTTTTCATAAGTTTAGCTTACATCAATTATAAAAGAACTTAAATTTTGGTGTATTCAGGCCATTAAAACATAAACCACCTTTTTCACTAACCACTGGAAATTATATTCTAGGCTGACAAATCATCTCCGTTCAGAATAGTTTTTCGTATACAATGATACCTATCATTGGATTCAAATTTAACACTCCTATAATAATATATAATAAAGATCCATACGGCACCTAATGTACAGCAGAGCGGTACCCACTTTCCTACTTTTTTATTTTTAAATTATTGTTTTGGCAACAAATTAAAACTCAGTGGTTTAACTAAATCAAAATTCTCTATTTCTTTAAATTATTATCTGTTTTCTAATGAACGCTTCTTTAATACACAAAAAAGTAAAAAAAGTAATAGGGTAATTACTAATTACCCCTCCCTTGAGATTATTATATACAAATTTATTACATTGTGACTTGTGAGAAATAATAGTTAGGTATATTCAGTATTACGTATTGAATTTACCCCCCTCCCTTGATAAATTTCTGGATCCACCACTTATTGGGTTTTATACGGTGTTCAAAACATAGAAATTTTCGTCGATGCTGACCATTTTGAATCTCAAAACTCTTGTGCAAGCACCACTTTAAAATGCTTTCTTATTGTACACTAAATGTGTGGTACGAATGTACTGAGTAAATTTCCATTTATCATTTTTCAGGCTTTAAATTAGTCAGGACTCTACAGGTTATTATAGCCATTAAGCTTGATGTTGACCGTAAGACTCTTATGATTATGCGAGCAGTATATTATTATCAGGTAGGTTAGGTAAAATCAAAATGTTGAAAAATCCTTTTTTTAGTGTACGATGAAATTATAATAGGTATTAATCTATAATTAAAATTTCAATTCGATATATAATTCAAATAGGTTCGGCTCCGACTCTGCGTTGATTATTATTAAAGTAGCCAGTAGGTACACTTTCCTTTATATATATAGATATATAGATGTAAGACGTATGGTAGATGTTTACTAAAGAAATAAGAATTTTATTTTTACAGTTTTATATTTGTAGATATAGACTAGAGTTAGTAGTTACCTATATAATATATACCTACACAATTTTATTAATTGATAAAATAATTAGGTAAATATTATTAATAATTTTATAGGACTTAACTATTGGCTATTGTTATTTGTTATTGAGAATTTTGTAAGATGTGCAGCTGCAGGTATCTGTATTGTATTACTTCTGAAGACTGACAAATATAATTAACAAGACATTTTATTACTAAAGACTTGTTTGAAATAGTCGTTGTTATTCTTATTTGCAGTTTTCGTTAAAGGTAGGTATACAGTATACACAGTAAAAAATATATATATATTTGGATATTGTTTAAACTAATAACACTAATATATTAGCTTGCATAATTTTAATTTTTTCTTTTATATAATTATATTGTCTTTTCATCGTAGTTTTATAATTATGGAGAAATTTTACGAATGAAATAAAAGCAATAAGATAATAATAGTCTTTAACGCGATCTACACGCATTATTTAATTTAATTTAATAATATTAGGTAGGTATTATTATATTGTTATTAGAGAAATTAACGTATACATACATTATTACCATTTAGTAAAATAAACCGAAAAAATATTAATATTTTTATTTATTAGGCATGTGAACTTTGTGTGAAAAGACCATCCATCGATCTCCAATGACACTTCATAAAAAAATTAATTTATATCTTAATTCTGTATACAAATAATATAAGCAAATGTAGGTATTTAGATATTTTATTAAACACGTATAGGTTAATAAATTAAATTTCATAGATCAATTGATCAATATGATTGTTTAAAATATTCCTATAGCCAGATAATTCAACGATAATATATTATACTCACGGCGCATACCTAATCATATTTTCCTGGATTAATGTATTCGTTAAATTGTTTTTACAAGTAGGTAATATATATTAATACTGGTACTAAAAATGATGCTTCACCTACAAATTATGACTTACAAACTTAGGTACATGATAAAAGCCGTTTAATGCGTACAAAGACCACTCTGCAGGCTGTAATCCAAAATAAGTAACAACATTTTCACATCAGAAAGAGATACTTAGTTACTGGAGACTGGAAGATTGGACTGTGCAATATCGTTTATATTTTTTTAATATCAGAACAAAAAAAAAAAAAAAAAAATACTTTTTCCGTAGTGATTACCTACTGATATGCAGTGGCGTAGCCAGCAGGTAGGCCTGGTAAGCCCGGGCCTACCCACTTTTCTCCAAAAATGAACGTTTTATATCATGTTTTTTTTTTTAATAAAAATATTAATTGATAATCCTTATTCCATCAAAATATCGGGCCTACCCAAGAAAAATTGTCTAGCTACGCCACTGCTGATATGCATTATAATAACATGTTTAGAAGAAATGGGGGGGTTATACACTTATACCTTTATATTTTTTAAAAATCATAGTAAATAATAATTCAACATTATATTACATAATAATATATATATCAACATTTTAAAATTAGTAGAAAATACTAAAAATTGTCAAAATACTTATAATAATGACTAGTTTGAAATATTAGATACCGTAAACGCCGCGTATAAGACTCACTTTGAGACCAGTATAAAGTACCTAAGTCTTATAACTGAATGAATTTTATAGGCGCAGTAGACAATTTTTTTTAATTATTTATTAATTTTATTTTACTACATAGGTACATACTTTGCTTTTACAGTTTTACTTATATACATATGTAGGTATAATTAATATTATGTGTGTATGTATGAACAATAAACATACCTACCTACCTATTTATTATTTTTGAAAAAATTTGCAATTTTAGTTTGTTTTTTTTATTTTGTTCCAATATTCCGAGAATATTCGTATTGTACATTGAAATTAGTACCTTCCAGGATGATGGACATTGCTCTCCTTAACCAATGGCGGTTATACACGATCTTCAAGGGGAGGCGAAAATGGGGAACCCCACAGCATTATTATAAATAATATATATATATAGGTACTATCCCCCATTAAAACGTAAAATATGATCAAGGAAGAGCCCGATGGGGGGCGAACCACCTATCGGCCCCCCTTATAACCACCACTGTCCTTAACACATCTAAAGACTCCACAACCTCTTTATTTTATGGTGATTTAACTATGAGTTGAACTCTATAACTAATAACTGTGCAGCCACCAGGAGTGTATTTATAGTTTATATTTCACTATAATAACGATAATCGTTGCGATAAATGTGAATTTTTATCTGCGATAAAATTCATTATAATTTAGCATAATATACCAACAGAAACTAGAAATAATCAACACGAATATTATTTAATTTGTCAATATCAATTTATTTCTAAATTAAAATCATTAACCAACAAATTTATTCTCTACTATTTATTTTTACGAAATTTGAGTCTTATAACCGATTTTTTTTTAATGTATTTGGATACGTCCGGACCGTTCCTGACGATCTCGATTCTAATAAGCGACAGAGCATTATATCCGCTTGTCTTATAAGCGGAGTCTACTGTATATAATTACTACAAAATATATTCTATATTTTTGTGAAATAATTTTTATGGACCATTACCTATTGTTTGTATTTACAGCTTAATAACTCGTCAATAGACAATAACTAATGGTTAACATTAAAAAAAAAAAAAAAAAATTCTATCAACAATTAACAATTTTCATTAAAAAAATGAAGTGTTATTATTGTTACAAGACACTCATTAAATGGTATACAAAATCTAAGTATTTAAAAATGTGGTCCTTAATACTTAAAAAAAAAAATCATTACCTATTATAAAAGAATAAAATATAGGGGTGGACATTTTGTATAATTGTATACTGTGTTTGCCGTTTATTTATTACTTATTAGTTATAAGTTTATTACTAACTATTGTCATTATAGTTAAGTACTCGTATATTATAAAAACAGATTAATATTATTTTATAAAATGTCCATAGACATTTATTTTAGATTATCAAGAAATTAAAGTAAGCCAAATTGTTATAGCAAGATGCGTCGAGATGGCAACATATTTTTATCATTTAAAACCATCACATGCATAGTCACATGAGTCACATAGAGTAAAGTCATTGTTGTGTGTATGGAAAAAACAAAAGTGTCAGTACTCAGTAGTAAGTATGCACTAGTGTGTTCTATATAATGGTATAAATAACTTATATACCTAATAAATTATGTGTGTTCGTTTCATATTTTCTATAATTGAAAATAACTATATTGTAAAATATTGTACACATACATAGATTTTATATTAAATATAAAGTGTCTACAAATAGCAAACAATTTTGCTATATTGTTGTAGGCTGTAGGTATAAGAAGTACTAAAACAATTAATTAATTATATGTTAAAACATTTTATTGAACACATTTAATAAAATGTAATAAACAAAATGAAATTTACCATATTAATTTTTTTAAATTCATTGAAGTACTTACAGTTCTATACCAAAGAAAAACATTTACGGAGTATTTTAGATTGTAATAAAACATATTTAAAATTATTACATTATTATTTTTATAAAGTTATTAACCCATCAACTGAGGAGGTGGAGGTATCATATTACTCATCATTTGAGGTGGTCCAGGATTATACATAGGCGGAGGAGGGAACATGTGAGACATCATATTTGAACCAGGTTGATGCATCATGTTGTGTTGTGGTGGAGGTGGAAGAGATGGTGGAGGAGGTTTCATTGGAGGTGGTGGTTTCATTTGTTCAACTTTATATGCAAATTGTAAATAAAATTGTTTTGCTTGAGTATTCCAATGAGCCCAAAATTTCATTTCAGATTTATCCACTTCACGACTTGGTACTTTAAAGGAAATTGTTTCATAAGGTTCTGCAGCAAACAACAAATACTGCCATTTTCTGTCAGGTGGCTCAATTCTTTGTTCATATGCCGACATGAATCGATGGCGTGGACGTACATTATCAGTAATTTCTAAACAAACATAAGACAATAAGTTAAACAGATCAAATTGTATTTAAATAAAAATAAACATAAGCATATAAAACAAAATACAAACCAGGGTAATCAATTTGAAAAAGTAAACTCTGTTGGCCTGTTTCTGGATCTTTTTGCTTCGTAACCCTATATCCAGGTCGTCCAATTTTAACAAACTTTTTAGTTTCTACTCGTGGTTTCTCAGGAGCTGGTTGTTGTGGAGCATCTTTAGCTTCTTTAGCTGCTCGACGTGCTAAATTCGCTTGATGTTTTTTACCTTGCGTATGGGCTAAATAACTTCCCTCATTATTATGTAGAGTAAGACAAAGTTTACATTCGTAGGACCCTAAGAACATGTATATATAATTAAATATTAATTTTTCTAGTTACTCAAGTGTAATTATAATAATTACCTAAATGATTTTTCATAAAATAAGGATCTTTTTGAAGATCAATAGTTTCCAAGGCCAATTGTCTAAGACGTTCACGTCTATCTTTATTAGTCTCTGTCCATGATGCAACACCACCACCACCAGTCTTACCACCAGGACGATTTTGATAATCCATTTTGTAATTTAATTACAAAATTTCTGGGTAACAAAAATATAATTTTAATATGTACCTACATATAAATATATTTATTTTTATTTATTCTTCAAGATAATGAGCCAATTGAACAAATTTGTGTGGAGGCCCATTTGTTCATAATTTAAAAATAGAAATTCATTAAATAGTTAACATACAATTAAATAATTACAATTTGTAATAAATGTTTCTCACATAACTAAAATATCTTTATAAATAAATAAATATTTTTTCTTTGTTTATATAATATAATATTATAATGTAGTATTGTGTAAAAAATTGTTTAGTTAAATAATATAATTTTTAGAAAAAAAAAAAAATAATAATAATAATGCAATAATTAATTTACTAGTATCTGTTTTTCAATGTTTTGAATTTTGAGCGAACATAAAAATGTTAATTTTCAATATTACAAAACATGAACAATAGACATTCACAATCGAGATAATATACCTAATGTATTTATTAATCGAGTACTTAAGACAATAATTATACAATGTAAAACTTAAAATTGTTTCTAAGATTTTTGAGTGATTTAATATTTTATCTAAAATGTTTGTAATGTTAAATTAAAAATAATTTTATAAGATCTTTTGACAGACTCTCTTACATATTGTCATTTTGAGAGAGTAATAGCTACACACAAATTCAGTGCATTCTATTAGTCTACTATATTTAAATCCTACTTTTCTATCATTAAGTGAGAATATGTGGTTGAGATTTAATGGGTATTGACATGATAATACTAGACAATAGTTAAATATCCTAATAGTTATAGCTTATATAGATATATCCCATTCTTAAGTATAATCATATAATTGATTATTATAATATAAAAATGCATGGTCCACAACACATGGACGCATTAGAGCACCTACTCGAGCACCTATAAGTCAAATATGTAAGTTAAGTTAGTCTAGTAAGTAAGAGACTGCAACTCCTTAATTAGAGTTTTGACCCTATGGATTACTACTGCAAAAGAATGACATTAAACTTACCAAGAAAATTCACAAAACCGATGGTGTTGTTCTATAGTGTTGTGATTATCATAAGATCCGCATGAAAAACAAAACAAATTATTAAACCATGAGCTATTAATTCAAATTATACTAAACAAATACAGACAAAATTTCAAATTATATACCTGAAAGTCAGTAATTAATAAATTGATTAATACATCAACACTCAATAGTTTAGCCAGTTTAGGTACAACATCCTTAACTTAAGAATCATGAGACATGAATAACTTACTGACGTTTATGACGCTTAATAACATTCGCGGATGATAATAACACAAGATGATAAAACAGTTGTATTAAATCAATATACATTGATACCACAACAACATCGTGTATAGAATAAACAATAACAATATTGAAAACTAAACTTACTAAACAACGTGTATGAACCATGTCTTGGCACCAAGGCATATTTGCGGATGCAGATTTAATGAGAATTATATGGAGTTTATTAGCTAATTTATTGTGGGTTCCAAATATTCCATTTATCTAATAAAGATTTTTAGTGGTAAAAGAAGTAAAAGACCCTAGTTCGATATTATATTGAACAATATATAATGTTTTGTTCTTTACAGCACTGGTCCGTAACGGCGTAACCTAAACACGTTGTGACTACCGTATAACACATACCAATCGCACCGGAACGCCGTCTTTATTGATAATTATTATTTAGTATTTACTTCATACTTGTAAAACTACACAGAACCGTGGATTATCATTCTGATTCTCGAATCTTTATTTCCTAAGCTACCCGCGTCTCGCACCAGTAAGTTAGTTCTTTTCGTATACTTATCGTATAACGTTTGACGGTTAAGAGTGAATTTGTTATTCGTATCTTCCGACTGTCACTCAAAGACGTTTTTATATTTATAATTACCACTTAATCCGTTCAACCAACCGTCGATAGGAAATACTTGTATACTACAATTGAAAAATGGAGGCCGAAGACAACATCCAGAAAATGTATAAATACTTTGGTATACTTGCCGATGCCAAGGAAAACATTGCCGAGGTAAGTTTAACACAATCATATTTGTGGGTCTTCTTCGCATCAAAGATGCTAGAGATAATTTATTTGATGCTGTAAAACAATGACTAATATATTTTTACTTTGACCCAGTTAAAAATAATTTAAGTAATTTTTACAATTTAATATAAACAAGTTTTTTCTCCCAAGAGCATGATTTTTTTTAAGCAATTCCTCAAAAGTTTGTTAGTTACCTAGTATATTTAATTATTTAATATGATTATGTTTGTAAGTTAATGTAATATGTATCAATGTAAAATTTCCTAGATATTTAAATTGTTGTATTTTTGTAGATAACATTAATATAAACATAATTTTCCTTTTAAACATTTTTTTAAAGTATGAATAGGTAGGTACATAAATAATAGTTGAATATAATACAATTAAACTAATTGCTCAAATTAAGGCTCTTTACTGCACTTAAGTTTGTTCTTAATTCTATTCTATATAGAACAAGGATGGCTAACCTGTCTTAGAAAGTTATGCGGCCTGCGACATTTTCAAATATTTACAAAAAAAAAAAAAATATTTTTACTCTAATAGAATATTTTGGAATGCTCTCACAACGCAGTATTTGTATTAGGTATTATAAACATAATCGCAACAAAAGTAATAATTCTAATCTAATCTGATAAAAATATATATACGAGTAGACACCAGCTTATAGCAAATTGTCGAAAATTAAATTTGTCAAAGACAAATCACGCTTAAACCTAAAAGATGAAAAACTGCAACATCAATTACGGTATGCAAATACAAGCATTTCTGTTGGTTTAAAAAAGCTTAGTGAACGTGTTGAGAAACAAATATCTCACTAAATAGTAAAATCAATAAATTAAAACTATTATAATATGTAATACCCATATATTATCTATATTAATAAATATTATGAGTCATTGTAAAAACAATAATAATTTATTCTGTTTATTTCAAATAATTAATACACCAAAACTTATTTTATAATAATAGTTAATTTTGTTTGTAATGTTTACTCCATTTTTTTTTTTTTTTTGAATTAATAAAATACAAAAGAGCAAAATACTTTTATTTTTTTATATGTGGCCCGCAGGATTGTAATGTATTTACAAAGTGGCCCGCAAAATCATTTAGGTTGGCCACTTCTAATATAGAACATTATGTAATATAATGTCATCCTTTTACAGTATTAAGTAGTATAATTGAATTAAAATAATAAATATAGTATGTTTAGCCAAGATTTCTTAAGTTTTACTGCTTTTATACTTAAAATGGAACATAAGTAGGTATTGATTATAGAATAGAATCTAAGTAGTAGTAAGAAGATTTTACTTTTTATAATTCTGGTATTGAAAAAATAAAAACGATGCTGCACAGTTTAACGTTTCCTCTTATTAGTATTAAAATTTGGTAGCTTAACTTGGACTACAGCCGAGTGGTCCTTGCCCGCGTCTGCGTGTAATGGTTTTCACTATGTTGTATGTTAGTTAAACAGAGACAATATATGCAGAAAAAGTATCATTATTAATAGATCAATGAATAAGTACAGTAATCATATTGAGAACAAAGGTGATTTGTTAAAAAAATTATAATCATGATAATACAATTTTATCATTTAAATACTTCTGCTTCTTAAAATAACTCAGCTGGCTTCTATTAACACGAATAATGTTATTCTTTTCTCCTTTACCTAAATAAACAAATAAACGTTATACATATTGAATTTCTGATCCTTTTATTATCTTAAACACATACAATTACACATTTATATAAAAATTAGATTTCAAAATTAAAATTTTTAGGTAGGTAGATAAATAAATTGTTGTGTGAAACGAGGAACTTTTACATGTTTACGAGTAATGCATTATAATAATTACAATAAGCTGTGTCCTTTAACACTACGCGTGTTTTTTCAATTTCTCTTAATTCATTTGAGCAAGATTCAACCAATATGTTATCTCAATGTCTTAGAATTGAATGCTTTTTATATTGAAAATACTTATTATAATAGAATATTGATTGTATTAATGTGTATATATATATATATATATATATATATATATATTTATTATTTATATATTTATTATTTATATATTGATTACCCATAAGCAACATTTATATTGTGACTTGTGAGTAAACCATTGATTCCTTATAATATTTTTCATATACATATATATTTTAACTAACAGGAATAAATTATACATAATTATTTTATAGAAAGAACCTGAGTATTTGGAAATATTATCTGCAGTTAAAGGATCAACTAAAGAAAAAAGACTTGCATCTCAATTTATAACCAGATTTTTTAAACATTTTCCAAACCTTGCTGCTCAAGCGTTAGAAGCTCAACTTGATCTTTGTGAAGATGAAGATATTTGTGTAAGTTAATAGGCGATCCATTTATATATACTTCATACTATATAATGTTTAATCAATAAACAATATTTTATTTCTATATAATATGTTATGTGTACTTAGATACGAAAACAAGCAATTAAAGATTTACCAGTATTATGTAAAGAGTCTAAAGAATACCTGACTAAAATAGCAGATATATTAGCTCAATTACTTCAGGCTGATGACCCACAAGAATTGCTTACTGCTCAGAATTCATTATTGTCACTCTTTAAAATTGATGCTAAAGGTAATATTTTCAAACAATATGGACAATTTATAAATTATCTATATGATTACTTATTTTTAAATCTATTAATAGGTGCCTTAACTGGAATATTTAGCCAAATGCAATCAAATGAGGAAGTGGTAAGAGAACGTTCCATGAAGTTTATATCAAACAAAGTAATGGGATTGGGTAAAGATATAATTAAAAGAGATGTAGAAGATTTAATAATAGCAGAATGCAAAAAAGTAATGCAAAATATTACTTGTGAAGAATTCGAAACGCTCATGACTATCTTATCATTGACTCATCTAATAAATACACCAGATGGTCAAAAAGAACTCGTTGAACTCTTGGCAAGCACAGCTGAACTTGATCAGTTTTTTAATCCAAAAGATTTAGATCAAGTCAATCGATTTATAACTTGTCTGGATTTTGCAATTCCATTTTTTTCGGTAAATATTTGTTACAAAGCCCAAATGTTGATTAAAATAATGAATGTAATTTTAATTTTACTTTAGGCCCATGTAGAATCCACTAAGTTTATTGTATACATATGTGAATTGTTGAATCGCTATACTCTTATAAAAGATAATGATAAACAATTTATCATTTTAAAGTTATTAGCAGAATCTGTACCATATTGTGGTAAACTAATGAATCCTGAAGCAGTAGTTGGACAAGTGTATCAAGCTTTATTAGTAAGTAGTTTAAATTGTTTGAAGAGATGATTAAGGTATTGTTAATACCAAAATTGTCAAATTAGTTTATAGCATAACTTTAAACATCTATTATGTATTATATTATCTTTATTTGCATTTTTTTTATTAGAATTTGAAAATAATAATACTTTTATGTATATATTTTTTATAATATATTAAAATAATTAGTTTACTAATATGTATCTTCTGAAGATCTATTTAAACTAAACCTTTTTGAAATACTCAGTAACTCAGGCCCATTTTTTTAAAGAGTTATTTGTTGCCATAAACAAATTCTCTGGCTGATCATAAACATGCGCAATGTGCATGCCTCAAATATAAAAAAAAAAAAGTAATAACACAGAAACAGTTAAACCGACTCCAACTCTCATTCCCAATTTTTTTTTTCAAATTCAACTACATGTTAATCTGTTTCTTTTCATTATTTATTATCTGCTACTTATTATTAAGATAAATTTCATTATTATATGCCATTAGATTTCATTTTCCTCAAAAATTTAAGTATGGTTTAAATATATTTCTTTACAACTAACCTATACAATTTTGCAAAGAAAACCAAATCTATGGTAAACTATTTAAAGTTTTTAAATATTTTGTTCAATAAGTAATAATTGTATAGATTAAATTTTAAAAACAATAGTTAATGAATTTTAATTATCAAATCCATAATTTTTGTACAAAAATATCAACCTAAAACCTATTAATAAATATGGCATAAACATGTCTAGTTTCTACAAGGGCATATCAATTGTAAATGATTATTTATTTTAATCTTGAATATATTATTTAAATTTAAAATGAATATCCAATTTTAGGATTTAGTTACCGTTCCTGAGAATGATTCCAATAAGAAAGTAGAAGATATGGATTTACATCGTGTTGAAGCACTTTTGTATACTTTTCACAAACTTGGAAAACAATGTCCAGATTTTTTGAGCAAAGATCCCGAAAGACAGAAAGATTTTAAGAAAAAGTATAATAAATAAAAATAAATCTTACTGTGAATTTGTTTTAAATGACATTTTCTTATTATTTTTTAGGTTATTATATGTTGGAACGTGTACTCAAACATTTGTAAAAATTGTTAGGCAAGACTTAAAAGAAAAAGGGGAAGAGGATGTAAAAAATAATCCAACTGTTGAAAAGAAACTAGAAGGATTAAAATTAGCATGGAACATAAATACTTTAATTAAAGAGTTATTTAATATACCTCCTAGATTTAAAGCAACTATTAACCTATCCTGGCTTGAGGGTGCGACTAAGACCAAACTTGTAAGTAACATATCCTTTAAATTATGAAAGTTATAAAATTAATCATTTTTTATTATAGGCCCAAATTATTCAGGAGGGTAAAAAGCATGAACCTATTACGGTCGATGGAAAATCTAAACGGATTGATGGCAGCAATAATAGCCAACAAATATATCAGCCTCCAAAAGATAAATTTAGTGCCAAATTCTCTAACAATACAACTAGTAATATAACTATACTACTGGCATGACTTACTATTTTAACTGTAATATATTTTTGTAAAATTTCAATTTTAGATAATAATCGTCGTGGTGGTGGTACTGGTTGGAACACTAAAAGATCATTCGACACCAACAATGCCAATCGTCGTTCATGGCGACCATACTAATGTAAATTACAATTCAATCAAATTCATTTATTTTCACTGACGTGTTCTTAGTACTATTCATATAATAAGTACATTACTGATTTAATTGTTAAATGTTAATAGTTTTCATTTATTTCTAAGCAATAATACTTATTATAATATGATTTAGTATTATTGAACTATGTACATATTAATTTTTATTCTGACCAATTTTTTGTAAATTCACTAAGCTTAGCTACCTTGTAACATGTTAGTTTATATTTAAATACAATTAGGTATTTGACAAATAATAAAATTAATTCTTACTATGTTTGAACGTATATTTTTGTCATAATCAGAAGAACATTAAAAAATTTTATTTTTTAATATAAAAAAAAATTTATAACAAAAACTTGAGACTGTTCTATCAGAGAACATTGAACATAATTTAATATAGTATATACCTAACTTTTTATAAATGACAGCAGTTATTTTCATTTTTTCATTGCTTTTTTTTATATATATATATATAAAATGTATGACAACGTTTGTATATAATAAAACAGTAACTATTTCTATTATTATTTGTTGAACCTCTGTGGCTATTTTGGTTACCTACAAGCTATACCCCATTTTTATTATTTGATAAATTACCCCTTATAAATAAAAAACCGCTTTGGTCTTTATACATTTTATCTTTCCATCTTCCAGTGTTAATATTATGAAGGCAATGAAAGTAACACAGTTTAGTTGATTATATGTCGGTGTTATGTTATAGTGAATTACTTCAAATAGTTTAGTAAATTATTATAATCAACATTTTAAAATACTTATAAAAAATAAATGGTTTATTCTTAACTTTATCCATACTTAAGTTATATAGTTATAAATATTGATTATATTAACGTTTTTGTTTTTGTAGTCAATAAAATCATAGTATTTTTATTTCATATCAAATAAATTAATCTGATAAAATTTATATTACAGATTGAACATACTACATTTTTATTCAGATAACCAATTCATGGATATATTTATGTTTTCCCTCTTATTTTAACTTAATATATAAAATTAAAAAAATAAATAAACTTTATTGAAGCAGCAGAAATGTACTGAACTTATATGACACAATTCAATGTATATTTAATTAAATATAAGCCAGTTTCATATTCAATTAAATAAAACATAATTGTATATTATTTGTTCAGTTTTGATATTTATAGTAACATCAAGTAAACATTAATAATTAAAATTAAAGTTTTTGTTAATTAATACTTCTGTACTCCAGAGGTAAAGAACACCATATCCATTTTTAACGAAATTGAGTTAGCTTCATGTCCTCATATATTTTTTGCTCTATGTAAAGATATATGGCACTTTGTCCAGTTATTAATACTGGGAATACGACTACGAAACATAAAACCATTATCAACTATTATAGTCCTTTATCGTGCATAAAACCATGTCCACTTGTTTTGACGGTAAAGAACACCAAAACTTTTATCTCCTGTAAAATTACTATTTTGTAATATGGTGTCCTTTACCATGGGGTACAGATTTGTTAAAGGTAATAATGTGTATAATTATTACCTAATTAATGTCTAATGTATGGGTATAATTTATACTTTAATAGCTTACATATTATATGATCAATGGTATGACTGACTATTTTACTGTTAACTAAAAATTATTGTTGTCAAGAACTCAAGAATGCAATAATACATACAATAGTCTTGAAGTTTTTTTTCTCAAGTATTAGGTTGTAATATGAAATAGGTATGGATGAAAATATTCTTTTTTAATCTCTAATTAAAAAATATTAATTAGCAGGGTTTAAGACTTACAGCATTTGCATATCCATCATAGGTGTAGTAAACATAGCAGTGCTACAAAAATTAGTTTTATAGTACATAGAATACAAACATAAAATGTTATTTTACTTATTTTTGCATATTTTGTTATATTGACGCATATTTAACAATTTTTAACAATTGATGGATAATATTGAACTTGTATTAATTAAAATGTTGAACAATTAATTAAAAAACATGTTTTGAGCATAATACCTAATACTATTTGTTTTTAACTGTGTCAAAAAAATGTATTTAACGTCATTTTTAAACAGGTACTCAACAAAAGCAATTTGAAACGGTCAAAAACAATGAAGCTATCCAAATTGGTTTATTGAAAGTACTAAAGTAAGCTCCCATAACATCTGTTGACATGAAATGTTCATTTTCAGAATATAAGACGTCTATTATAGCCGACAATAGGAATTTATCTTTTGAAAATTTAAAAAAAATCTAATATAATCTAATAGTTCAAGGCAATCACAAAGATAGAAATTTTATTGAAAACAAAATTTTAATAAATATTTACTTATATTATATATACATACATCATACAATATCAGATATATATATTTTCATATCTAACAATTTTTTTTTTTTAAAATTGCATACTTTTAAGTTTTTTGGGTCATATATAAGTGCATATTTTAATTTTATTTAGTGTTCTAAATCTCAAACCCTGCTAATTAATAATATTTAAAAGTTACAAATAGATAGAACTAAGTTTTTTTTTTTTTAAGGTCTAGTTAGAACACTTTTAATTACGACAATGCCCTCTTATAAGGTATTTATAAATTATGAGACACTAATTATTTATATTTACACTAGTACAGTACCTATCATTAGTGTTTAGTAAGTATTTTTTTATTTTACTTTTACTAGTAGAATTGTGAACACAATAATACATCAGCATTCAGCTTTGTATGAAAAATATAAGATTAATTAAATATATTTTTATATTAGTAAATAATTGGTTAGTCTTTTTTTTAGTTTTATTGTTATATAACTTACCTTACAATGTTCTATAATTCTATATGCACTTTTATTTCATAAGAAAATAATATTTACTTATTGAATAATTAAGTATACAATTTTTTAGTTAAAATGAGTATTTAATTCATTGCAACTAATAAAAAAATAGATATATACCTATATATTATATATTAAATTTCAAATAATAAAAAACAAATTTATTTTATTCTCTATTAGAATGCTTTATTTTTTTAAATCTATAATTGTATTTTGTATAATATAATGTTTCTTCAATTTCTTGTTTAAAACATTTTTCCTATAATTTCTAAAACATACAGTATTATGATAGAAAAAAAATAATAACATAATCAATTTTAATTTCCAGAACAAAGATATAAATAATGTTTAATATGAAACTCAAGGATATAAGTACTGTTTTAAGTTTCTATTATTGTGAAAAACTACATAATATAATAATTTCTAATAATAATAATAATAAAAAATATTAACCAATAGATTTATAAAATATTATTACAAAAAGTACCATAACAAAATTTAATTGCCATAATTCATAAATAAAATATACAAGTGATACTAAAATCTACTTCAATTCATAATTAATTATTTTAGAAAAAATAATTATACTGTAAGTTGATAAATACATTTAAACAGTGGTTAGATATTTTAGTGATATCATTATCAAACATTAACCAATTACCTATCAATAGAAGAAAAAATGTATATTTAAATTATTCAATGTTCTTTAAATTTTAATATGCACAAAGGTAATGTAAAGAGCCTTAGGGACATAAATAATTCAAGTTTAAAAAAATGACAAAAACATTGTTAGTTCAAAATATTTTTAAGTATAAATATATAAAACAATAACAAAAGATAAATAAACTGTCTTAATTTTTAATTGGTATTCATTGTATCAATAAGATGACACATCAATTTATCTTTAGGTACACATTTGTCAACTCTAGGTTCATCAGCATTTTTCTGTTCCAAACGATCAATTTTGGATGTATCCACCATTAACTTAGAATCAAGCTCTGTGTCTGGCAAATTTTCTAATGTTTGTTGTAAAATATCACTAACCTATGAAATATTAAGTTATTTAAGTAACTATCAATTATAAAAATCATAAATGTAAAATTTTACTTTATCTATGTGTTTTTGCAATCGTATTGTGGTTTCATTTCTCTGCCTCCTCTGCAAGTCTAGCATGACACGAACAGTTTCTCGTGCTTGGTGAGGACGAAACTCATTTAATAAATGGTGTATGTGTATAAACAGTAGACTTATGTCATCAACTTTTTCAGCTCGTCTAGGAGAGTCAGGACATTGGATAAGCAGATCAAGTAAATCAAGAAAGTTCACCAATAACGAATGGTTAAGTTTACGTAATTCACGTCGTCTATCAAAATGTTGAGGGTAAAGGCGTTTAAAACCCTAAAATCGCATAATTTAGATTAAGCTTGTATTTATATAATGTTTTATATTATTTTTATGGTAAATGGTAATCACTTAATAACTATAAGATAAAAAATTAATACCACAACAATTATAATAAGTATTCATAAATTATTACTTTATTAGTACTACATACCTGACTTTCTAAAGGTCTTATAATACTATCTTCAGCATTATAAGGGTTTCCAAACATTGTGTATGTTTCTTGAATTATCGGTGGAGGTTTAGAAGCACGGCCTCGCCTAATGTTTTCATCTGAATAATTTTGGAAGTATTGCACAGGTGGTAAAGGCAAAGAACATACTTGCATTGCTTCTTGATTATTTGCCATTACTGAAAGTTGAGCACATTGTGAAACAAATAAATTTTGACATAATTACAATATTATATTACACTTTAAAAACTTAAAATGTTATTATATTTGTGTTACTTAAGATATACGTATAAAATACTAATTTAGAAGTTAGAAATAACATTAATAAAATTGAATATTCAATATAATTATGGAAACAATTTAAGATAAAGGTAAAGAGGTGGAGTTTATATTGTAGTATTTTTTGTGTACTTGCATATGCAGTACCTATGGATCGTAACATAAATAAGAAGCAAACAATTTATGTAGCAAGTGAACTGTGAATCTGCGAAGTAAATGAGATAAACGGAGTTTTGGGATTTAGTGAATAGATAATTTGATGCAGATTGTACTTACTTGACAATAGTTGTAACTTTTCTGAACACTAACTTTACGTTACACGTATAATATTGCAACTAGATAAAAAAGACCGCATACAATTATTCACCGTTTATTGCTTAATATTATTCGATAATTAAATATTATTGCGATTACGATTAACTCGCAACGCACAAGCCACTAAGTTTCTTTCGAGTCAAATCACTTAAGAGTTGTAGTAGTATTATACTCTAAGACCTAAGTCTAGATTCGGCAGTCTGGCACTCTGGCTTGTGGTTGATTTGTTATTGTTGTTAACGGGTAATCATGGTCTGTGAGTCCATAAACGATAATGACAATCGATCTGTTATCAGCTGCTGCATAATAAATTCATTCGGATGTCCGGTTACCAATTGCCGGTGGCAACCTGGTAACCATTAATTCAGTCGTGGTCACCTGTTAGCAGCGGTGATAGCAGCACCACCGTAGAACGCACGACGTCCTCACCCCCGCTGACCCTTTCACAATTAAAGTACCAACAGATATTATTATACAAGATATATTATAATAGGTACTAAAACTGGTTTTCGGTTTTTTTTTTCGTTTTTTTCCATTATTTATTTATTTTATTATTATTTTTTTAAATTTCGTTTCGTCGCCAACTACACCGTCCAAGAAACGTTAACGTCTATCGTACACTCTTTTCTTCTTCGTTGTCTGTTGATTTTTTCCTTCATAATTATTATTTCAATCTTCTTTCAAACTCAGTTTATTACAGCCAAACCCAACAATCCGTTCGCGGACGACAGAATACGATGATGTACTATCCACGACCAACTACTCGGATCCGTCGAAGGCTGAAATAATAAAGAAAATCAGTGAGTATTGACAATACAAATGATACCTATTCAAAAACTCGACTTGTTCAATTGTGAACTCTGTGAAATACGAATTACGATTTTCATTTATTTAATTTTTACCTTCATTTAAACCCCTTGATTAAGCTGGTGTATTAGGAAATCCAAATAAAACTCATGCAGAAATATTTAAATTGTTTACTGTTTATGATGTCTATTCTTTGCATATAATGTTATAATTTTAATATTTCTTTGTCTAATTAGATTTTTGAATTTTTATAAATCTATTATGATTTTTAAATAGTTTCCGGTATGTATTGTTAGATACACGATGATGGCTGGCAAAGATGAAATAGATGACTGTGACATCATCAAACAGGGTCTGATGGTGAAGCGGTCACAAAATAAAAAACGATTTATGCCTATTAATTACAAACAGAGATGGTTTGTATTGACAACCAAGAACTTCATTTACTATGAATCTGAATCAGAAGTAAGTGTATTAATTGATCTAAATTTATTGGTTTTTGATTAGTTTGTTGTTGAACATTTGCATTTATATAAAATACATTTATTAATTTCACATTCATAACATATATTATTGCATGAACACCGATATTTCATAAGCAGGATTACCAAACTATTTATTTCATGTGCATCATGATTCATGAATTACTAATGTAGGTAAATGTTTTTAATTTAAATAGTGAAAATTAAATAAAATTACACATTTTTCTAATCATTATAGGTTCAAAAATAGGTAATTGAATTTTTTTTTTAAATACTAATTATCAGAGAACTGTTTTAAATGTTTATTACCTTGGTTACATTAGAATTATTTTTCGTGCTCGGTGTTCCGAATTATGTTTATAATTTATCAAGCTAATGAATTAATTTCTAATCAATAATGGTATGGCTTGGAAATAAAATAGGCTAAAAAACAAATATTTAAGAGATATACTTCATTAACTTTACTAATATTTAAAAACTTAATTGTTATTGATAGATTTTATTATAATTCAATAGTATTGATATTCAAATATTTTTTACATATGACTGTTATTGTATTATTCTAGTAGATATTTATGATGGCCATTAATGATGAGTAAAAATCGTAGTAAATATAATTTATATAAAAATAAATTTAGTGGGTTAATTTATAATTAATGTTAGTAATAATTGACAATTTTAATGTAGTAAAATAAATACTTTTGCTTATTTGACAAATAAATTAAATTAATACTGATTAAGTGGGGGTAGGTCTAACTAGGTTCATTATAGTATTAATTTTAACATTTATTATTAATTTAGCCCATTTTATTTGTAAGTCATTTATTTTCTTATTTTTTTTTTTTATAAATTACATGAATATAAAATTAGAAATATTAAAATAACTTATATTATTTGTTCTCCGTTCCATAGGAAATTATTGAAAGAAGCTCACTGCCGTGTCTCCATAACATACATCAACTGCTTAACAGGGTACATATTATGCTTTTATTTGTTACTAATATTAGGATCATATCATTAACCATTAAACAATAAACCACCTAAGTAATATAAATTTTAAATAGAATAATTTTTCAATTTATACATAATACAAAACAATTATCAAGTAAATAAATTTTTTTTGTTTTAAATTATTTTATATGTTTGATATTTTTTCCATTATAACTATTTCAATAAAGCTCTCGAGTACATGTTCACAAATGTATAATATTTATATAAATGATACATACATATTTTATTTTTCATTATAACACTCTTTAATCATTGCTATTTATTATCTAATTTGCTCCTAATAATGACTTGTACAAGTTGGGAAATGTTAATACATAATAATATATTCAATAGAAAATATGCATGTTGTTTATTAATATTATATTATTCTTGAAAATGTATACACTTATATGCATGTATATTCACCAAATAATTTAATATGTTATAGGGTTTTACCAGGTATTGGTACATTTTAAAATATGTAGTAACAAAATACAATTTTTATATTAAATCAAGAAATTGTTATTATACTTACTTCAAAATAATTATTGTCACAGATGAATGTAGCAATTAACAAATAAGCCTTTTATTTAATTTGGTAATTAATAATTTATATGATTTGTATGATAAGTAATGGACAAGTTGTAATTCAAATAATTTAAATAATTTTTTATGATATTGTAAGGTTTATTTATTGTGTATGATTTCTCTATTTAGTATTGTGCTTAAATCCTTTATTCATGGTGGTTTATTGTTGTAGAGAAGAAATTATAGATTAACTTATTGCGTTGTCTTGGCAGAGAATGCACCAAATCAATACATCCTTGTGTAACACCCTGCTATAGCGAAATCATTCTCAATAGTTGGGTGTTATGCAGGGATGCTCAGAAAAACCAATTTTTATAGTTCCATGAGTTCTTTTACTGGATAGAATAGTGTTATGATACTTTTTTTTTTTTTTTGAGAATTATTAAAACCTATATGAAAGACAGAATGTAAAAAATGTATTTTAATGTTGACCAAAATAGGTATTAGTTTTGTTTTTCTGTGGACACATTTTATGGCGATGAAAGAACTTTATATCACTCGTCTCTTAATTAATAAAATTAAAAAGTATTTTTTTTTTCTGTATGGTTGCGTTATTTGCAATGAAACATTTCTAAAATATGTTAAATTATTTTAATATAAATTATTGTCTAGCATATTTTTAAAAAAGCTCAACTCAAAATTGATTTAAAATTATGGTAAATTATAACATATAATTGTTCTAAATGTAAAATATTATAATGCACTATCCACTAATCCACTATCTTGTATTGAGGTGAGTGAAATAAAATAAGGACCCAGAACCCTAACATTGTATCCTGTTTGGCTTTTTATTGTTATGTTTTTAATGGATGGTTGATAAACTTATGTACATTTATTTTATTCCTTTTATGATTTGTTTATCTATACACTATATGTATTTTTTTGTAATTACATAGTTTCTGAGAACAAGCTCTTAATAATTTATGATTATCTGTATACATATCTTAAAAATTATGAATGTTATTACCTACTTAATAGTTTTATGTTTATAGGATCATTTTCCATAAAATTTTATTTTTAATAAAAAATTTATAAATTTATAAATTTAATAAGTTGGGAAATATGAGAAGGACTTAGAAGTTATAGTATTAAAAATTAATAAATATGCAAAATAAAATTTTTAACCAATTTTTTTTTCATCAAAAAATTTTTGTATTTTTTAATTTTACAAATTAAAATTTTTTTTTATAGAATATGGTAGTATATATTTAGGAACTATAAGTATTTGGTATGACTGTGAAATGTAAATACAACATAAATGTGTTAATTGCTGCACAATGAATCTGGTATTATTTTAAAAATAACCATATTATTGAAAATTAATGGAAAAATTGTCTGATGTGTTTAGCAGTAATAACTGATAAAGTATCTACTATTTGAAAATTAAAATACATGTTTAACATGATTTTGTTTCATTATTTGCATATTTTTATACTTTATTGTACTGTTTTTCTTTTAAAAATATGACTATAAATAGTACTTAATTAAAACTCTAAATTAAAAAAATTAAATTTCTTTAACAACATCAGGAAAGTGTGAAGCAAATTTGTACCTTACTTCTTTCAATGTTCTATGACTAACAAAAAAAAAAAAAAATGTATTTGCTAGAATTTACAAACCTTTATGATAAATAATGATATTTCTTATACATAATATGTTAAATTCTAAGCCTTAATATCAAGCTTTACGTTAGAATTAAAAATATTATTAAACCATAAATATTAACTTTAAAACAAATATCTATATCTGTATAGTGTAAAACTGTAAATCATAAGTATACTGAACTTTATAAACTTTATCTAAGTCTACCTAATGGTTAAAAACATTTTTGTAACTAACTTTATTTTTAAAAATTACTATTTCAGAAATTTTAAAACTGATTTGTACTTAATTGAATAAATTATTAATTCTATTGAATATTACCAAATTTATAACGCCAAGCTCATAATTATTATTTTTCAAAAAAAATTGTGATTATCTAATATTATAATTCATAAAACTAATAAATTTTATTATTATTTATTTTCCACAAATTGCATTCAAATTTCAAAATAAATAATTAAATTTTTCATGTTATAATATATATACTGATTGTTTTTGTATTATGGATATTAAAGATGTAATTGATGACTTTATGAAGTTCTAGTAAAAGTTAAAAAAATTGTTGTATTTACATTTTATTGATTTCTGGTTTTTCAGTTAAATAATAGAAATATTTAGATATTTTTTATTTTTATAATATTTAAATTAATCAAAATATTTGAATCAAATGTTCTTCCATTCTGTTCAAATTAAGAAATTAATTGCTATTTATATCTTATTTTATAAATATTAATTTCCTAGATAATATTTGTGTTTTTATTATTTTCATAATTTGTTTATAGCGTAAAAAAGAACGAGGTCGTATAAAACTGTCTTCGGTAACTGTGATTGAAACAGCTACCATTACTTCTACACCAAATATTTTATCTCAGGATAATACTAACAATGATGGTGAAAATGGATATGCATTTCAAATATCATATAGCGATGGAAATGATCAACAATATACATTATATTTAATCACTCAAAAACTTCAAGATCGGGCTGATTGGATAAGATCATTAAGAGCTGGTATAAATTAACAAATCATTAAATTTTATGTTTATTACACACATCAGGTATTAATTAACACGATATAATTTTTAAAGTATGTGCTGATACCTTGGTAAAGAGTGAAAAATATCATACATCAATTTGGGGTGGTAAAAAATGGCAATGTTGTCGAGCTCCAACACGTATTGCTGAAGGCTGTGAACCATGTTCTGAATGGAACAAAACACCACCAAATTCACCTGTTATAAAAAATAGTGAAAATGATAGTCCAATATTAGGTAAGTATTTTTTCTAATATGGAATGATTGTTTTTAATAACAAATATAATTTTATAATGTTCATAGAATTCATTCAATTTAATCAATAATTGTATTAAATTTTAAACTTGCATTAGTAAAATAAGAATTTAAAAAAAAATTAGGTGTACTCCCTTAGAATTCATTCTATCTAATATGTATAAACAATGGAATCAAGATGTTTTAAACTATTATATACTCATTACTTTGAATTGAGATTTGGTTCTTTAAAATGTTAACATAAAAAAAGTAATTGTATATAAATAATTTGAAACATCTTAATTCATTGACATAAATTTGTATTAATATAGGTAACTTATACGTATAGTATTTTATTTATGTACTGGTTTGTCAATTTTCAAAAGTTTAAAGTCTTGAGTTAATTTGTTTATTGCACCTGATTTTGCTTAATTTTGTTAGTATTTTCTATGTACCATTATTCTAATATTTTATATTATCTAAATCGCTAATGTCTTTAATTTTTCACACTTATGAGTTATGTAAATAAGACACTTCTAACTTTGGATTTTATATTTCATGATCTGAAACAGAATATGTATAAATATAATTATGTTGCGGTAATTTAATTTATAATCATTTATAATTTTAGTAAAAAATAAAATTGCAAAAACAATTATACCACTCGCAAAATTTGTAGTGCATCAACTTCATTCATATAAAAATAAAATGGTTATTAAGAGGATGTTTCACCTACATGTATTTTATCTGTTTTGCAAACGTACTTTATGCAAATTTTCATTCTACAGGTTTAATTTTGTGTTACTTACACTTACCTTGTAGGATGTATACTGTAGTGTCCATGTTTATTTTAACTTGATATAGGTAATAATTATAAAATATAAGTCATAACTCCCTTAAAAATTTAAACATTGTTAAAAACAATATATACAAACATGTACAGGGTTCTTATAATTAAGTTTGGAAATATTAAAATCTAATAACACAAAATAAATTCTTCTGAAGTTTGCTAGGTATGTTGTATTTTTTTCTAATTAAACTTCTCAGGGATTCAAAACCGATCATTTTTGTATTAACAAAATAAAATATAGGGAATTTTCTAAATGCTTGGATGTATGATGTTGTTTGATTGTGTACTTAGGAAGTGATCATTATGTGTATAGTGTGAGTGTATCTTTAGTGTGTAAAAAATAGTGGAGCAACTGCACTTGCATGCGCAATCATGTCAACAAAGTACAGACGCGGGATAAACGGATATTATTTAATTCATTTTTTTTAGTTAAGTATCAATATTTTTCCAATTGTATTAAAAAAACTAGTGTCTACCTTAGTAATCCAATACAAATTTTAAACCCAAATTAATTACATTACATTACGAATTATTTACATTTTTAGTCGATTTTGTAAATTAAATATTATTAACATTTTTAAGTTCAAAATTTTGAAAGGTTAAGAGTTAAATGTAAAAATGAAAAAATAATATTCAATTATTTAAACTTCCCGATAATTCAAAAAAAATTTTACGGTTTTCAGAATTTTTTTCTGATTAATACGACAGTTGGCACAATTGACATGCTTATTATTTAGATGTGCATATTTTGGTAGACAGCTGCCAAACCGGAATCAAATCCCATATTAAAAAATAAATTAATGGCCAATAATTAATTTAGGTACCTATACTATTTTTATAAATCTACACCATTATTTTATAAATGGGTAAACATTTTGAATCACTATGGCGTATGAGTTTATGATGTCAAATATTCGTTATATATAAAAAAAAGGGTCACTTGTCACACTGGTCATTACAGAAAAATTAGGTTTGAAATGCCTCGATATTAAACCATGTTGAAACTGAGAGTAAATCAAGAATATAATTATAAAAAAAGTAATTTTAGTAATTTTTGTGTTTGATTATATCGCGAGAAGTAGCTTATTTACTTAATTTTTTTTTTTATTTATTGAAAAAGTCTTAATCGCTTAATCAGAAGATTCTGTTTATAGTTGTTTATAGTTTATACACGCATGAGTAGTTATTGCACTCTCACGATTATACCAGACATATACATTGTGCCATTAGTATGTAAATTATGCAATTGTTTATACATATATGTCGTTTCTCACGACTATATAAATAATAAATATATTTATATATTGTTGAAATTGCCATTAATAATCACTTATATATATTTTTTTTAAATAAGGGAAAGGGTTTTTGTGTAAAACTTAATATTAAATTTTATCTAAAATCAATTATATAGACAAATTTAATAACTATGTATGGCAGCACAAAAACCTTAAAACAACTTCCATTTTCTTATCCGTATAATTATATAAATAGGTAATACATGTTAAGTATTATGTTTAGTTTTATAAATCTCTAACTTGATAATGCATGCATACCTAATGAGTTTAGAAGTTAACACATTTTATGTTTAAAAAAAAAATATCAAAAGCTAATGATTTTAAGTTTTTATTTTTTGTAGAACTTAGATTTGAGCGTACCCAGAGCGCAGTAATCTATGTTTAGTTTTAAATTGATGCGTGTTTTTTAGAAGAAAATGTAGATAATTTGTAGTAGGTACGTGTTAAAAAAATCGGAAAACGTACGATGATTGAATATAAATTGTACACATCCATTATAAACTATTTCAGTGACTTAATTAATAATAAAAAGATATTGAGATTCGTTCAAAACCTACTATATAACAATGTGTCTTATTTTTTTCTCAGGTATAAATATGCTCAGATTTATTTACCATATTTATGGCTTTAATTTATATCCTGCAGAAAATTTATTTTTTAATTTCTCTCTTATTTTTAGCATTAGATGTAGGTGTTGTAAATAAATTTTAAAAAAGTGATTTTTTTGAAGCCTGAAATATTTTTGAATGAATTATGAACTCAACTTGTTATCGCTTGTTGAACCAATCATATACGAAGTTATTGTTGATTCGAAATTCAAATCTCTATATTCCAGGTAACATTTTATTACCGCGTTTTTTTGTTTTAATAGTATTTTAATGATGGAAAGATTAATTTTTTTAATGATTACTTTCATAAGATATTCAGGTAATACACAATACATTACTATAAATAATAATTAATATTTACCTTTCAAAGATAATCATCTAGTTATTTTATTTTTAAAACATTAAAATAAAGACTAGTTGTTTCAGGCATGATTGCAATTTGATACACGTATGTAATCGTCCATCACAGAGTAAGGTTATTTTATCAGACAACTTTTACACTTTTTTTTACTTTTTACCTCCTATCTCCCTATTTGACATAAACTTTCTAATTAAATGGAAAAAATTAAAACTAAGGTCTATAACTTTTTTCTATAAATAAAGTATATTTGTTTAAAGCATAATAAAAATATGAATTATACATTTACCGAAAAATAAAAACTGGTTAGTTAACTCGACAACCAACAAGCATATATTTTAGAACGTTATTTGCTATAGTACCTATAATATACTTAAAAATGTTAATTATATAATATCACTAGCTATCCTCGTGCACTTTGTTGTCTGTACAAAATACATCCGTGTTAAGTTTAATTCCCTAATGCTAACATTTACCGTAACGTGTGTGGATAAATAATATTTTTGGTTTTCTGATTTGGTATATAGATGATATTTCCGACATCAATTTTACATAGTTAACCCGCTCAGCGTTGCTTTTTTACAATCTAACAACAGCATTTTTTTTTTTATCGTTTTTTGAACGATTCAAATTTAATTTCTTTTTTATTCCAGACCAAAAACCAACCAGAAATAGGCTTAAACCTTGCTCTTCGAATGTACTCTTTCATTTAAAATCCAAAAACCAAATAATAGAATGAGTAGTTTCAGAGAACATGCATGATATATATATATATGTTTCCATGTAGGTGCCTATGCATACCTATATTAGTTGTAGTTACGCTTTATGGACGCACGTCAAAAGATCGCAATGCATTTAATAATGAATGATAGTTACATTTTTTTCGTACTTATAATATATTGTTGATTGATATTATTAATGATGCAAATTGATATATATAATTGTCTGAACTACAGATCCGTAATTCTTATATTATTTGTTCATATTAGTTAGATACCTAACTATAATATATTATATTAAGTATAAATGTATAATATAGATACCGAAATGGGATGAAAATGTTGATGCCCACTCATTAAGGATTAGGTCTTGAAAGTCCATCCGCAATATAATATTTACATACAAAAGGTATACCCCCTATACATAATAAACATATTATATGTAATAGTATTATAGGCTATACTGATATTTTTGTCTAAAACAAATGGTAACATTCTTAAAACGAAAATGAATATAACCGGTTCACAATATATGCAATAATTATAATAATAATAGCCAACAGAGGTGTGTACCTAAACGTCTCACTTCTATATAATATTATAATAAGTACATAATAATATTATTTTGAAATTAACTCGTTTATAATATTTCGGTCGTGTTTCAAGCCCTAGGAGCTGGCCACACTGCAGTGGTGTTTTAACCCGGTCAATAACAATGTATGCGTTTAGTGCGCTTGCCTTGATGCGTTCTCCCCTTCTCGCTCGGCCAGTACTTAAAATATATTAGGCTGCGGTGGAGGTGCAGCGCCTTCAGCCATTCACTTTTTTTTTATCTTTACGTTACGCTCGTCCCCCACGAAGAATCGTCGTCCCAACTAGTTCAGACAGGTGTTAGTACACATCTCGGTCGTGCGTTTACCGAACGTCGTTGGCAGTGCTTGGCGATATCAACGTTCATTATTTACATATATTATAAAGTTGTAAGGTTAGCTTACCAAATATTTTTATCTCATCCGATAAATCTACTTATAAATCCATCCAGATTCGGTGGACATCCTTTAACATTTTAAAGCAAACGTTTAAAGACAACATGTAATACAGCCGTGACGAATAATCAAACGAATATAATATATATTCACTAAACCAAGGTGCGTACCACTAGGAAACTTTAAATAATATATAATAATAATCAAAATTCAATGTAATACTTTTACATAATTATTTTATAGCAATATTATGTTATAACTTATTAAATACATATAGTATTGTAGTATAATATAATATGTATTAATGCATTGCCTTGTTTGTAGCTTGCGAGATAAATATATAATATTATTTAGAACTTCGTTTTGAATCATCTGTACAAATCTCCTCTCGATTGGGTTGGTGCTCATAAGGGGGTGCGTTTTCTTATTGTACTATGTATGTTACCCTCCCATTGCATGGGGTGTGTTTATACTAGCCGCCAATCGATAAAATATGAACGTGACTCAGTCAAAGCTTTTAGTGTAATACATAATTTGAAATAGGATACTAAAAGTCAATATAGATGTTTTCATATCAACATTTCGATTTTAAGTTGAGTTTTTTTTAATGGGAAAAAGTTTAAAATAAATGTATTATAATTTCGTTTTTTACGTACATTTTATACCTTATGCACTTAGATAAACCTGTTTTTCTTATAATTCGTTCTATTAATGTGTTGACAATTTTAATAAATTGATAAAACCGGGGAAAGATGAATATACTTTATAGTTATTTTGAAAATAGATTTCATATCTATAGCCTATAAGTTAATATTATAGTAATTACACTGCGTCTAATTTTCACGAATATTGTTTTTAATTTAATAAATTTTATACTTTATGCCTATATAAGTATACCTATTATTTTAAGGTACCATTAATTCCGTTTATAATTTTATAAATATAATACACAGTTTCACACATACTAGTATATTATACTTACTGTGTTTTTAAAATTTTTAATTCATGTAATTAGTTTGAATTTAAACGCATAAGATAAATTATTTAATGTTTACTAAAATAATACAAATATGTACATGGAATAAACATTTTCTAGAATCTAGATAACGTTTAAAAATTATTTTGTTTGTCCGGTATTTACCTCACAAACTGCATATTATTATAGTTAAAATTATAAATCATTTTCATTATTTTATACTATAACATATACCACCTATATAGTATTTATTTGAAGTTATTCAAAATGATGATTACGACGACAAGTACTGGTTTTCTATTTTTGGTGTTGTAATTTAACTGTTGTTAATAATGTCGATAGTCTGGTACTTGGTAGTGTTAATCGTGACTAGTTGACCGACACATTTCTTAGGTACACAAATACACAATGTTTTTTATCCATAATGTTGAGAATATAAATCGCTTTGAGGCATTTCAATTTCCGTGCCATCTAACTAGTGAAATATACTTACAGTGAAGTGCATAGATGCTAAAACACTTAGGTAATGTGGTTGGTGGTACACCTAATAAAACTTATTATTATTGTCATTAAATATTTTTTTGAACCTTATCGAATTGAGAAATCTAGAAACTTGGTCAACCGTAGCTTTGAAATAACGTAAAAATGAGCATATATTAATTTTAATTATAAATTTTACTTTAATGATATATTCATTTTTCTTTGTATTTATTACGATTTTTATCTGGTAGGTACATTATTATAGTTTTGTTTGTTTGATTTACAGTAAAATAAGTACCTACATTGTACTTATTTACATTTGTATATTTATAATAATTTTTCGACTGAGCGTATCAGATATTTTTTAGAAGTTTTTTTTCTACCAAAAAAAAAAAAAAAAAAAAATAGTGAATACATTATAGATTATCATCCTGTGATAATTTTTATTCATATTAATTTCCACAATCCACATCTTCCAGTGTTGGAAAATATAGTAGCCCTTGTTTAACAATTTATCTTATTCATTTAGTTTGTTTTTTATTATTTTATCGCTCTATTGATTATTAGTATTACCATTGTTTATAAAAATACTATTTATAATCAATGGTATTACTTATAGTAACTACTACATTTATAATTCATATTATATATTACTGAGATTATATTTCTAAATAAAAACTTTATTTGATTAATTATAAAACACCTATATTTTGGTAGCAATATATCATATAATTCTTAAATTTAGTAGATATCTTATATCGTTTTTACGAAAAAAAGATTATGTTTCGACATTAATAATCATTAATTTATTTCAGACCTATCTACAACTATTTTTTTTAAACTTGTTATACCTAATGCTGTTTGGAAATTAATAATAGGATGATATGAATGTAACAATTTGCTCAATCTAAAACATTGCCCAATGTTTCATCTCAACATAATGAACATTACTTTTTCTCATTATAATTGAAACTGTATTTTATTGCTGTGGTATAAGTTTATTAGATAGGTACTTGGTAATATGGTTACACGTGTTAGTAATAATTAAGTTTTAAAACATTTTGAATTCAGTGAGTCATCGGATAATGTAATTTTATACTGGGTGTTTATTCCCCTCATATTCATTACATTAACTTTATTCTCGGCAATCATTTTATATTAGCAGACACGAACACTGTTTGCATATATTTACTATATATCCCCTCATCGTTTTCTAAATTTCTTCAATTTCCTGTTTTTTTAATGGAGCTTTTATATATGCTGTATAGAGCTGGTAGGTTTAACGTTATCTCCGTTTGTTTTAGTATTTACTTTTTTAGCGTATGTGCTAAAAAATAGACTTCCTACTTGGGTGAACTTCGGTTTATCTACTTTATTTTAATAATATGTTAATAAAAAATATTAAATTGTCATAATATAACAGTATAATATTATACATTCTCAAAACGTTCATTATCCTTTCGCAATTCGATGATATGTTTAAGTATAAAAAATCTTAAGTTTCTCCTTTTTATAGGAAAACATAAAATCATTAATAAGACTTATGGTAGGGGGGTTAAAAAAAAATCTGTAATGAAAAAATGCAATTTATTTTAAAACTTAACAACGATGTCTAGTTTTCCTTAGAAAAAATATTATTTAGTGAGGTGAAAATTAATGGAGTGATATGTTCTCAAATATACATTCGAAAATGTCCATACTGAACATTTACAAATACGCAAACAATTACTTTTTGAAAAAAAAAATAAACTTCAAGATCAGAAGTATGTTTTATGACCTGTCATAAAAAATATTAATGATCTTACATTTTCCTCCAAAAGCGAGAAACTTAACGTTTAAAATTTTTTTCCAAAACTGCGCAGATGTACACAAATTAAATAAGAATATTACGATTTGGACGAATGGCAGACACTTATAATCGGCACACGCGTGTAGACATAAATAATGTTTGAAGTGTTGTATTTTCACATTTGACAAAAAAAAATGTTCCGGTTAATATTTGGTCTAAAAATTAATTATTAAATTTCTATTAACCTTTTGTCTGATCATTCTATATGTATAATATTCTATAAAAATACCAATTTTATTTTAAAATATTTAGAGTAAAATATGAATATAACACATGTATATTGTATACACATAATTATCATATTTTATTTTGCATTTGTGGATCCCAAATTAGTGTTTTTTATAACCTAATTAATACCTTATTTTATTTATTATATTGATGTTGAAAAGTTTATATCAAATTAAATTATCCACTTATGTAATTGTTATATGATAACAGTTTAAATCAATTTATAGAATTTATTTTATAGTATCATTTTTTATAAATTTAAAATATTATTTATCATTGTTTGGTACCTATACGTGTCTACTGAAATTTCAAAATTTTAAAACTTGAATAATATGTGCTTGTTTATTATGCTCGTACCTATATTATTACGTGATGAAACCGTGTGTTTTTATTGGATTTAATATATTGTTTGTGGTTTATTTTGTGTAACTCATTCCACAAGTATCACCAACATTATTTTACGAGTGCTACGCTTTTTTGTGAATAATTGAGTATTGCTTTTTCACGCGACGGTAGGGGGATATTATTCTGAGTNAAAAAAAAAAAAAAAAAAAAAAAAAAAAAAAAATAAATAATAAATAAAATATTTGTAGACCACCTTCATTGAAACACACACACAACTGTTTTTTTTTTATTTCGATATTCCGTACACGCGCATAAGAATAGGGCGCATTATGTATTTGGAACTCTGAGACAATGCACACATATTCATATATACACACACACGCACCCGCGCGTATAGTCTTTGAGCTTCACCTCTGTCTCTTCTTCCTTACATCGTTCACATAAAGGCGTAATTGTCTTTGCATAATGCGCGAGTATGTAGTGTACGTCACTGATATATTGTATTATCTTAGGATAAGATAGAGAAAGAAGATGATTCGAAAACTAAAAAAAAGTGGGAAAGGCGTTGCATCAGGTGAATGACTTTATATTCTGTTCTGTTTATGGTAAAGGTAACAGACGGAATGGTCCACCGGTCCGCGTACAAAAATATAAAAGAAACCAACGATTATACAAGTAAAGAGTGTAGACAGGCGATCTTATTATTATTATTATCATTATCATTATTATATTTGAACAAAACAATAGTTGTTCTCCAACGAATGTATTATATTTTTTTTATAGGTACAGTATAAGGTACTGTTCATTTTTATTTTGAAATATCGATAGTGGAAATTGTATGTCGTTGACTAGTTCGTGACTGTTCTTTCCGTGTAAAATTACTACAAAATGACATTATACGTGTTGCAATGTTCTGATTTTCCCAATATTATTATAACAATTTGATAACAATTTTATCATAAAAAAAAAGTATATACCTAAATTAACGAATTATTTATTTTAAATTATATGAAGAATATTAATAAATACAAATTAATTTTTTTAAGCAAACCCAAACTCTTGAATTAAACTACTGGTTTAGAATATAGAACAATTAGTTCCAATTATGTAAACTAATATTTAAATTAAAAAAAAAACAATAACAAAACTTTATGGGGCTAAAATGATAGTTGATAGAGTTCGAATATATTCCAATAATTCGTATATGTACTCTTATAAGTAACATAGGTATGTTGTCAATGAAACATGAAGTGTGTAACGAAGAATATTTTAATTGTTTCACTATAAATGCTAAATTGTATACCTACATTTTAATATTTAATCGTGTAAAATACTTATGTGGTATCACAGAACAATGGTATATAGGGCTCGGTAGTTATTGGATTTGCATGTTTTTTTCTATTGGACTATGTATTTTTTTTTGCCAATTAATCTACAAATTTATTTTTTGCATATAAAAAATTATTAATAATTTAAATTTATTGTCATACTACAATTTTAATTTAGGTAGTAAATGTAATGAAAATTGTAATACTATATACAAACTCCGTTTATTGTGTGTTCATCGTTTGATTTTGTAATTTTTCGTCAAAATTATAAAAGCCAATAATACATTTTTTTTTTTTTTAATGTTTTTTAAGATATCTTATTATAAGATATATTTTAATACATTTTTAAATTTTTAATAATATATTTTTTTGAATTAAAAAGTTAATTTGTTCTATTTTAATTTCCCATTGGCCATTAAACATGTACTTTTCTGAATATAACAATTATTAACAAAATATTCAATTTTATTTTTTCATTATAATATAATAAAAAAGTGAATGTGATTATACATTTTTTACAGTCATTTTGGAATCAATTTTATGAATTTTTAGCCAAATAACTTTTGAGCCTTAGTGTTAAATATAAACCAAGTGAAATTTACATGGTAGTTGCTTCTACTGAGTTGAGGTCAATTCACCATGACTAATAACACAAATCCAATTCTATTTGACCCCATTGTATTAAGTTAACAAATATAATATTATTTTGTTTGGATTAACAATGTTATGATTATATTCTTATAGATTTTAAGTTAGGTATTTTTTATGGAATATTATATTAAATTATAAGTATGTTTTCTTTCACAGCATTAACAGCAAGCCCAATCATGCCCGGTGGAACTCCAGCTGCTAAGTTAAAAGTAAGCATTTCTATATAATAAATATTTTATAAATTTAAAATACAAACTATTATATTAATTAAATTTATTTATTTTAAATTATTATCAGGACCAAGTCCCAAGAATTAAGGTAGTCACTGCTCTATATCCCTTTAAAGCGATTGAACCAGGAGATTTGACTTTAGTTAAAGTAAGATATCACACATTATTCATATTAAAGTTGACTGCCATGAGATCCAAAATGGGATCTCATTGATCTATGTTTTCACTGCTAAGGGGTTTTTTTTTTTTTGTTATACTTAACGTCATAGTTTGAGTACTGTTAATTGTATTTTTTAATCAAAAATGAAATCCAAAAATAAATCTAGTATAGAGTCATTTGTTAAATTGTTATTATTGTTAACTTAAAACCCAAATTTGACTCTCCAATTATAAAATCTTCATAAATGAGTTTCATTATTAGATCTTTATATATATAATAAAATTAGCATGTAATAAGCTACCTTATAAAACATGGAATAAAACAATATTTATACATCTAAATTAAAATGTTTTTATTTTTATAAGAAATATACAATCTATACAATTAAGCACAATAAGTATTTAAGATAGATTTGTAAAAAAAAAAACATTAAAGCAGTTGTGTGAATAAGGAGCCACCCATTAATAGTGCTTAACTTGAAATAAATTTTAATTGTAAAATCAAAAAACTAATTACCCTTGATGTATGTTTGGTATAATGTGTGTGTTAAATTTGGATTTTGGAGCAAAATAAAGTAATTTTATTATAAACTTATTAGCAGTGAATGTATTAACTTAATTTTAGATATTGTTAGAATATTATAAAGTTTTGTTCTTTTTATAAGTAAATAAAATTTAAAACCTTTTAGGGATGTGAATATGACGTCATTGATGATTCTCAAGATCATTGGTGGAAAGTAAGAGACGAGCATGGGTAAGCAAATTTTATATGCTTTTTGATTTCAAAAGTTGAAATTTTTTATAGATGTTAACAAAATATTCTTTAAAAAATGTTACAGTTCTATTGGTTATATTCCTAGTAATTATGTTAAAGAAAAAGAATTTCTTGGTCTTCAAAAATATGAGTGAGTATTTACATATTAAACAAACCTATAAAAAACTAGTTTTATTTTTAACTTGAACATATTTTGTTTTATATTTATTATATTTTTAACTATCAATAAATTATCACAATAACTAACCAGTACATATATTTTTTTCCGATTCTTTATTAATTAATTATTATTAATATTAAATATTTGGATAATATAATTTATATTTTAAGGTGGTATGTTGGAGATATGTCAAGACAGAGAGCTGAATCTCTTCTTAAACAAGAAGATAAAGAAGGATGTTTTGTTGTTAGAAATTCATCAACCAAAGGTCTTTATACACTATCTCTTTTTACAAAAGTGTAAGTTCTTTTAAAATTTTATAACTTTCATAATATTTTAAGTATATTTAATATTTTAGTTACTCTTTTAAATAGTATTTAATGACCACAAATCAGCTTAAATAAAAAAATTGGGAATTTTGTTACTTTAATGGATACCCTCTTTTTGTAGTTTTAAGTTTTAACTTATATATAGTTACTAGTTATGTATATTGAAAATTATAGTTAGGTCACAATTTGACGGTTGAACTTAAGTTCTTGAGTAATGTATATTTACAACCTAGTAGATAGGTAACCTATAACAAAATACAGATATTGCTAACTCTGGTTCCAGTATCTTGTTTACATTTATTTAAATAGGTTACTGCATTATTATTATGGTTGTTTGGGTTTTACAGATAATTTTTATATAAACTAATGATTGTTATTATATTTATTTTAGACCACATTCACATGTGAAGCATTATCACATTAAGCAAAATAGTCGAGGAGATTTTTTTTTGAGTGAAAAACATTGCTGTTCAACTATTCCAGAATTAATTAATTACCATCGTCATAACAGTGGTGGATTAGCATCACGTTTGAAAGCCTCTCCTTGTGATCGCCCTGTTCCTGCTACAGCTGGCCTTAGTCATGGTAAAAATTAGATACTAAATTTATTTAATTTTAAATTATTTATTAATTATCCATACCGATTTATAGATAAATGGGAAATAGATCCTGCAGAACTAATGTTGTTGGAAGAACTAGGATCAGGTCAGTTTGGTGTAGTACGCCATGGTAAATGGAAAGGTTCTATTGACACTGCAGTCAAAATGATGAAAGAAGGCACAATGTCTGAGGATGATTTTATTGAAGAAGCCAAAGTCATGACGTAAGTCTAGTAAAAAGTAGTGTTACAATTTATTAGTGTAATGTATAGTAAAAATACTAAAAATGCCAACTTCATTGTTATACTAACATATTTATTATGTAACTTACCTTATTCAGGAAACTCCAACACCAGAATCTAGTCCAACTTTATGGAGTTTGTAGCAAACATCGCCCAATTTATATAGTTACCGAGTATATGAGACATGGCTCACTGCTGAATTATCTCAGGCGGCATGAAAACAGTTTAGGAGGAAACAATGGCTTATTACTTGATATGTGTATTCAAGTAAATATTTTTTTCAATATGTTAAAAATAAAATATACTTTTACTATAATAATTATTTTTATGATTAGGTTTGTAAAGGGATGGCTTATTTAGAACGTCACAATTATATACATCGTGATCTTGCTGCTAGAAACTGTTTAGTGGGTTCAGAAAATGTTGTAAAAGTTGCAGATTTTGGATTAGCCAGGTATTTAAAACATTATACTACATATTTTTCATACTAATTAATATTTACAAAATTATATTATCAACTCGTGTGTTTACAACTGATAATATTTTTGAATTTATTATGCTTTAAATTGTATATATTTTATAGTCACTAAGTGGTACATATTATAAAAATCTGAATTTGAGATTTTCTGTTTTGGAATTTTTCTCTGCATATAATTCTAAATATAATCTATTTATTTTAAACAACTTTTAATCATGTATAAATACCATAATGGTATTCTAATGTATTGTTAAATTAATATGTTAAATATATTATTTTATTATAAGGTATGTTCTTGATGATCAATACACCAGTTCTGGTGGTACAAAATTTCCCATTAAATGGGCTCCTCCTGAAGTCTTAAATTACACTAGATTTTCTTCCAAATCTGATGTTTGGGCTTATGGTAAGCATACACAAGTATACATTTTAACATATTTACATCTTAGTATGGAATCTTTTTTTTAGGTGTTTTAATGTGGGAAATATTTACTTGTGGTAAGATGCCATATGGACGTCTTAAAAATACTGAAGTTGTTGATCGTGTACAAAGAGGCATTATTTTGGAAAAACCAAAAATGTGTTTTAAAGAAGTTTATGAGGTATGTATTTTTCCTGAATTTAATTTAATTATAAATAAAAGTTTGTGTGCAATTATATTTTTAAAATGTGATTATATTTCAAAGGTTATGCGTAAGTGTTGGAGCCATTGTCCTGAAGATCGTCCATCTTTTAGATTACTAAAAGATCAACTGGCTGTCACATCTCAGGTATAAATAGCTAATAGTTTATAAAAAAAGTTTAATAATTACTAAAATTAGTAATTTTTTATTCACTCATATTGTTATTTGTTTTACAGGGTTTAATAGCAGATTGACGTGTTCCACAACAATCTTGCAATTGTGCTATTTGCTTGTTGCTTGACATTGGTTATGAGCCCCTCATAGAATTGTGCCGTATAGTGATTGAAACAAATCGTCGTGGCACTCTTTGAACCTACAAGTTCTATGTTCAGTTGTCAAAAAATTTTCTGTGAGTTTATCTACAAAAAATGATCTCGAACTTTGCGATAATTTTTTAAGACAATTTCAAGTGCTGTTTACATTTTATAAGTAATTACTAATTTTTGACATCAATTGAGATACACATTTCTTGTATGTACATGTTTTATTTAAAAGCTTATAAATTGAGTATTTCTTAGTTGTTCATTTTTTATAGGATTTTTAGTCCAAAATCAATTTTTAAAGCTAATTTAAGATATTGAATTCTAAATTATTACCGAAATAAACAACAAAATGTTGTCTAAATAAACAATACTTGTATTATCCACATTTTAAATCAAAATTTTTCTGAAAAACAATTCAAAATAATTTTATTTTAAGTCTTCCATTTATAGATAAAGTGTAAACTAACTAACCAATGTGTTCTATATTTCCATTGTATACACATATTTTTTATTTACCTTTAATAATTATTGTGATATATTTTTATCATTTTATTTTGAATTTAGAACAAATACCCAATGGATTTATAAAAATAAGGAATGTTTCATTAATTTTGTGATCAAAATTTAATATTGTTAGGTACTGTATTATTATGATGATTATTCTGGAAATAGATATACCCTCAATCCATTTAAGTAAGAATACATTTCATAACACAATACCCTATATTATATATTTTTGAATTCCATTTTCCGAGCATAAAATCATTTAACTCAATTAATGGGCTAAATAAATTGTAAATCATTGATATGTATGCTCCAAATGTCTAGTTTTTGCTCAAAAATATGTATAGAGTACAAAGTTATAAAATATACCCTGTTTTAATGGATACATCATTGTATTTATACCTAACTGAAGTATAGAATATATGTTATAAACGACAATTTTTTTATGAATCCAAACCTTAATATTATTATTTTGATTTTTTTATTCTTAGTTATTTTATATACAGTCTTATGTGTTACAACTTACAGATCTTATGTTTAAATTCTATTTATTATTATTGATTTGGCATTGTTTGTTTAAAATATATTAAATAAAATCTATTTATAACACTGGTAAAATTTAACCCATGTATACATATAAGTTGTATATTTGTTTAGTCTCAATTGTGTCAAATTGTGTGTGCTTATTTTATATTATATACAATTTTACTAAAAAGGTAAATTGAGCATTTAAAATATAAATTAAAAGTTAAGGTTTATAATGTCATAAAAGATGGCATTTAAAATGATATAATTTTACTTAATGGTAATATTGAACATTGTGTTATTCTTTTAGTAGATTGTTTTTAGCTGGTAAACTTAAAAATGTTTTTATGAGTTCCAAAAGTTTGTATCATTATAGCATTTTGTATTTGCTTCAAATTTGTACAATGTATTTATTTATTTTAAACTTAAATACACCTATCTTATTGTATCATTGATTATTGTGTAGATATTAAGTCTTTAAAATGTAGAAGAATACTCTTATTTTTAAGCTATATATGCTCAGTTTAATATTTTGAATACTATTTATACCTGTTTATACATTAATAAAGTATATGTTTGTATATTTTAATTACGACCCTAGAAAGCTCATAATGGTACTTTTAAATATGTAAAAAAAATCATATTTATATAAGAAAATAATAGAGTTTGGAAAATCAATTAAACAAAATGTATGGTATAAACTAAAACATTACATTTATTAGACTGTTTATTATTATTATTGTGTACTTTAATAAGTCTTGTTTGACTTAAATAGCATGTCCATTGTCCGTGTGTATATTTTTAATTTGTTAAGTTTAAGACTGATTTTTTTTTTTTAAGGAAATTTATATTACTTAGGGCCTACCTATTTTATATTATTTTGTACAGCTTGAATTAGTCGTTACTTGATATTCTATAAAAAATAATTGGTAAATTTGTCTTTTTTACATTTTTTTTATAGTATTTTACAGAAATACAACTATTGATACTGATGAAATTTGTTTTTTTTTTTCGTAAATTGTTATACTTCTGATACTAAAGAAATTTTAAAATTATAATATAACACTGCATATTATTATGCTTTGTAGTAGTGGTTCAATGGTATTTTATACATAATAAGGATTAAAGGATTATGGTATCCAATTACACATTATCCTTTAGCTAAATTACTATTAAATATTTTTGATATCTGTTGTTTGTCGTAAAATGTTGGTTACAACAATATCTAAACCACTTACTAACTATCATTTGATATAATTTAAATCAGGGCTAGATCTAGGAGGAAGGGATAAGCCGGGTCAATTGCCCAGATCTCTTGGTCAAAGGCTCCAAATTATCAAATAACAGTGGCATAAAAGAGAGGACTCTAATTTTATATTTTTTCCAGGTAAAAAATATATAAGATCCAGCCCTGGTTTTAATATTACCATAAGTGGTGTTTAGGTTTGCATGGCATGTAAATATATACATAATCTATCAAAATTTTGTATTTATTACGCATCACATTTTAAGCTTGTTGTGGATGTGTAATTGTTTTTATAGAAATACTAAAAAGGTTTTAAATTAAAATAGGTGTTTTGATTTTTAAGAGAAATTCTACTTTAGAGATTGAATGCATTAATTGTTCCATAAAACATAATATTATGTTATATAAGTAGAAGTATATGTTAAGCTTATTTTGATTTTTTTGAGGGTAGTTCAACAATATCATACTCTTGCAAATATTTTTAAAATATTAATATTTTCAATTTGGTATTATGTGGTAAATAGAAACTTATCAGTTATTCAAATTCAGCCAGTCAATTAATTTGTTGTTTTTAAAACGGTTTAAAACCAATAAATAAGATAATTAATAAAAATATGATAGGTAGTAGGTACCTATTAAAAACAATCATTTAAACATTTTAAATACTAATTACTTGGACAATTATTATTGACAACCATTGACAGTTTTGTTGAAATCTGATTTTCTGCACCCGATAATTTTAGAACACCGTCAAATGACTCCGAGCGATTTTGATTACGATCAGTTGTAGTTAGCAGATACATAAACCAAATTGTCATCTAACAATTTAATTAGATGTCATTTAGACATCTAATGGCACATACATATTAAATAAGTATGTTGGAGCTTTACACGTCAATACGTCATACATAGTGATGAACTCCAATAATCATAAATTGCAAATTTTATGGTTTATCATTATAGACATCAATTAAATTGTAAATTTTAAGCAATTAGCTAATGAATGAATTTTTCAATAACGAGATAAGTTTAATAAAAAGTAAATGGCATTCTTCGTTCATATATTGTAGGGATCAGATGGGTTTGACCTGATAATACGTAACAAGTTTGAAGGCACAGGATTCTCCATAAGAGGAGATTAGACCCGTTCATCATGTCCCATATGAATCTGGAAGAATCGACGTTTGAGTGAGTTTTGATTTATTAAATAGGAAATATCTCTACTCTCGTCATGCAGTCGTTGTGAGGAAGAAATACATAGTCGACAATTTAACCGGTCTTATACCGAATGTCGGTGGACACAAGACTTCTGTCGTACAGATTTTACCGAGAAAATTGTAAGAATATCGTAATTTTTCATCCTCAGAACGATGAAAATGGAATTTTCTCTACGCATCGTGAGCGAGAGTAAACGATATGTGCTATACAGCGCCATCGAGTGAACCGTATCGAAACTAAAATCGTTTGTAAATAGACAAAAAAGTAACAACTAAAAAGAGAATTAACATGAAAAAAGTGTTATCTTATTTGGGTATTATTTTTTTATTTTGCGGTTATGTAATTAAACTCGGTTGGAAATTTTATCGAAATAATGTTTATTGATAGTGTAAATTGACTTACAACTACTCTAGTCGTCTTGAAATAGTAATAATAATAATTATTATTATTAATAATTAATAATATGTTTAGGTAAAATAATATTGTGTAATGTGTATTGTATGTGAATAATGCTTATAATTTACAAAAACTTAAGGCTTATTTATTTTTATATTCTCTCTTACTGCTTACAATAATCGTACAATATGCAGTATTAACACATTATAATATTTTTAAATTATACATTATTTATTAGTTTTTATATTAAATAGTGTTTTCTGTGTCTTTCATATAACTCATATTATCGACAGTTAATTATTTTTCATTACGCGGTTTTTAATTCTTATCGTTTTGGTTTGTTTCATTAGTCATTAATCCGACCTTGGGCCAGAAATCGGGATTCTGAATTTTTGTTTCAAGTTTTAACTGTGTTCTGTATCGAAAATGAACAACCAAACTGCGAACTGTGGACTTTTTAAAATAAAGTGATATAATAACGTAGTTGGTTGGAAATAAATTTGGTTACAATGATTGTTCAGGTAATTTCAATTGGATCTTCAACATGCAATAAATATCTTTCGCTAAAATAGCTACTAATTTTTTATAGACCTTTGCCAGGGGAATTGGAACAAAATTAAAGTTACCTGTCATTCATGTTTACTACAAAACCTTATCGACTAAAAGCAGGAATACATTGTTATGTGTTAACCAATCATCATTGCCCAATACAAAACTTGCACGATGTTGCTCAGTGGAGCAAGCTCAGAGCAAGGTCCTTATTACCGAACAGACCAAACCTATGAACCAACCAAAAAATATAGTCATTAGCACGATTAAACCATACTTAGAACTTATGCGATTCTCTAGACCTACTGGTTTGACAAATATTATATATTTTTAATATTAAACCTTTAGGACATAAAATATATTGACCATACATTGGTTTTTAGGATGGTTGCTTTTATACTGGCCATGTACATGGAGCATTGCTCTAGCTTCAACTGCTGGTGAACTTCCAAACTTTGAAATACTTGGCTTGTTCGGTTTGGGAGCAATCATGATGCGAGGGGCTGGATGTACAATAAATGATATGTGGGACAAAGATATCGATAAAAATGTAAGTTAACTTACTTAATTTTAGTCTAAAAAATAGCTTAGAATATTGAAATATTTTTTTACATATATCATACTTCACTAATAATTTAATACTAAAATCTAAAAAAAAAATGATTATATAAAATCATTTTTTCTAATTTACCTAATTAAATTGTAGGTACAATAGTACTAAGTATTTGTGTAACATAGGCGCAATTTGGTTTAAATTTATGGGGGTGCTAGATTTAAGATTAAATTTGCCCACTCTCACATAAAAATTCGATGTTGTTATTAAACATTTGGAGGTGCTAAGCACCCCCCCAAATTGCGCTTATGTTGTGTAAATAGACTAAATAAACTAAGAACTTTTATAATTTATATGGTTTAAAATTAAAGTATCAAATGTACTAAGTCAGGGGTCTCCAACTTTTTTTACTGCGGGCCAAATTTGATATACGCTTTGGCATTGCGGGCCAACATTTTTAAAAATGTTGTTTAGTAAAAAAAAAAAAATGTTGTCTATTTAGGATTAGATATTATTATACCTATTATGAAATTGAGAAATAAATAAGAATAGATAAGATTTATTTAAAAGATGTATGTTTATTTATATAATTTTTTATTTTATATTTCAAAACATTAATTAGCTTGACGGGCTAAGTGTAAAAAGCTTTGCGGGCCGGATCCGGCCCGTGGGCCGTAAGTTGGAGACCCCTGTGCTAAGTTATTAAATTAAAAAAATTAATATTTGTTTTCTTGGGTATTCTTTCCATCTAATTGATTGAATAAAATGTTCCGGTTATTTATGTTAGACATTTTTATAATTAGTTTTAATAAAATATTTTAATTTAATTAATTTAAATTTTTTGAAACTTACTTGCATACTTGTCCTCAACTTTAAAAATAAATTTAAGTATTATTTTCCACTCTACACAATTATGGATTGAATATAGTTGTTTTTATTTATGTACACAATAATTAAAAAAAACTATTATACATAATTTTATTTATAATAAGCATTTTTTTAGTAAGTGAACATTTTTAGGTTGAAAGAACAAAAACTCGACCTCTTGTCATTAAATCATTAAGTATGTTTGATGCATGGGTGTTCCTAGCTGGTCAATTGGGTCTCAGTCTTATCGTATTGTTGCAGTTAAATTTGTATACTATTGTGGTTGGAGCTAGTTCATTAGGTAAGCTCAATTCGTCTCATTATTAGTTAATGTAACAGTTTGTATCAAGTTATTCAATTATGTTTTAGTAGAATGTTATAATGATAGTAAACTATGAAATTTAAATAAAGAAAAATAATTTTAATTTAAAAAATATAATAGTTTAAATCTTTTATTTTCATGTGTTTAAATTATATTATTTATAATAAACGCAAATAGTTTTAAAAATTAAAAAAATATTTCTAAGGATCTAAAAATGATATCTAGGAAATTAAATTTATAATAAAATATTATCTTTTATAATTTATATCCTAAAAAGTTTTTGTAATTATATTTTATTTCCCATGGTTATATATTATTATATTTGCAGAATGCTGTAAAACAATTAATGCCACAGTTTAATTTTGTTTGTTTCAGTATTGGTGACATTATATCCACTTATGAAACGAATAACATATTGGCCACAATTTGTATTAGGTCTAACTTTTAACTGGGGTGCTCTATTAGGCTGGTCTGCTATCCACTCTTCAATTGACTTTACTGCCTGCCTTCCTTTGTATGCTGCTGGTGTTGCGTGGACACTTTTCTACGATACCATTTATGGTCTTCAAGTGATAATTTTTATAATACTTGAATTTTTTATTTATAAAAACTATTAATAACTATAATATTATGTAGGACAGAAAAGATGACACCAAGCATGATATTTATTCTACTGCAGTCTTGTTTGGTTCAAAATCAAAATTTTGGTTGACATCTTTTGCCACCATTTCATTAAGTAGCTTAGTTACTTGTGGTGTAAATACTGGACAAGTATGGCCATATTATTTAGCAGTTGGTGCTGCAGGTGCTCATATGTTCAATCAAGTAAGTTGAATGTAATGAATAAAATATAAATCTTAATAATAATAAATGAATCATTTTATGTTAACAGATACGTACCTTGGATATATATAATCCTAAGGATTGTAGTAATAAATTTGTGTCCAATAACCATGTTGGTTGGATCATGTTTTTGGGAATAGCATTAGGCACATTATTAAAAACACCAGACGAAAGTGAAAATGAAAATATAAATTCGATACCTATCTAATAGAGTGGTAAAGTTATACAATTTGTTGTTACCAGAATATGACAAAAATGTATCGTTGTTGTTTTTAAGTTATTTGGTTACATAGGGGAAACTATACTTTTTTACTCTTTCATTTTACATTATAAAATATTGTTAATACTTTTGTGTATTTCATTTAAGTTCCTAAAAAATCAAAGGAAAATAAAGAAACTAGTCACAAGTTATATTTTGTTACATTTATTTTTCAATAATTTATACCTAAACCTATACACAACAAAAAGTATAATATCTCAATTTACAATTCCTTTTTCTCTGTCTGATCTCATTTCTGCTAACATCCTTTGTCTCACTAGTGCTTGATGTTGTTTTGCTTCTTCATTATTTTTTATGCGCTTTGCTTGTCGCTGAAAATTTAAAGTTTATACGAATGAGAAGTTAAATATTTAAAATAACGGTCATATCATATTGAATTACTTCATCAATAACAATAATTAAAATAACAGTAAAATATTTTTATTTTTTATTTAATACTGTTGAAATGTCTAAATGATTATTTTTAAAATGTAACTCTGTCTAGCAAGATAATACTTCAATTCTATGCATCCTCAAAACCCTGTTATTATGATCAGTTCTACTATAGAAGAGTGTCACATGGGGTGAGGCGGGACAGGATTCATTGGACTGCTATATTATGTTCTCTCTGAATAGAATATAACTTTATTAACTTACCATACAAAATTTGGTAATTTACATGATAGTACCTATTTTAATATTTATTATTTATTGTAATTATTAATAATTTTACTTATAAAGTAAAAACTATCATAAAAAAGCAAAAAACTTAAAACTATAGTGATAAAATATAAATGTGTGGTTAATGATTAAAGAATTAGTATGTTTATTGACGATGTACCATTAATCAACATTTAAATTTATTTAGTTACTATCCTATAGTAAACAAAAATATAGTCAATTGGTATAGCCTTTGGACTGTATTTTTTTATATATATTTTATGACATAATTCTTCAGATATGAAAATAATTGAACAATATAGCTTATCTAGTAAGTGTATAAGAATTATAATTTCACAAGACCAACATAAATCAATTTTTATCATAGGTAGTTGTTTCTATGTATAAATAATTAATACCTAATAAAAAATATTATATATAATTATTTTAAATATTTAATTTTTATTCTGATTATTGATAACAAGATTTATTGGGTAATTATAAATAATATAAATAAACTTTTACCTCTAAGTGGAAACAGTGAACCATCCGATCATAGACTTTATCACATCTGCCAACAAATCTCAAAACTTTATGCTGTAATTCAAACCCAAGTAATCGAGTTGCTTAGTTAAATATTATACGTGTTAATAGTTTCTTACCTCTATATTACAGTTTTTAAATTCCATGGTTAAGTTATTACATTCTTCAGTGTGCAAGTGTGGTGACAAATCCGGATGCATACTTAAAATTATTCTTAATGTTATTAAAAAAAAACAATATTAGTTGCTTAATTTAATTTATCTGTTATTTATTTATTTACAACTATTTCCTTGCTAATTTAACATTACTTAGTATTCAAAATATAAAAATACAAATATTAATAATATAATATTATAACTAACGAAAATTAAGTCATTTTAATCACCAAAAACATGATTACTCAATACCCTGCAATCACAGATATTATCTATATCTGTGCCTGCAATCATGGATTCACCATAGATAAGGTTATCTATGGGATTCACGACCATGATTATTGA
>VUJU01000071.1:0-55944 GCA_009835225.1 Aphis craccivora
TGACTGACTTAATAGATCTAAATGTTTTGTATTATATTTTTATGTACTTATTAGAAAATGTTTTTTTATATTATTTGTTTTTTGACTAACTTTATGTCTTTATGGTCCTTATATTATATTTGAAAATGAGTATTAGCATTCTTTATACAAATTATTTTATGGACCTTGTTGTATATTAAATTAGTTAAATCTGTAAGCAAGTATTTAAAAAAAAATATTAATTATTTGACGAATTGTATTTTTATATGTTAAAACAATTATAATAATTAGTTAATAAGCATTATATATTCGTATTAATAGTATATTTGTGTGCTTTACTTTTATGGCCCAATCTTCGGGTACACTTTAAAAATATAGATTTAATTTGTGGCCCAATCTCCGGGTAGTAAAATGTAAACAAATATTTTATACGAACCAGGTAGTTAAAATGTGGCCCAATTCCCGGGCGCCCAAATCGAAATATCGAAATGCAATAATAATAATATTGAAATCCTAATAATTAATAACAAATGGAAACAACGTCAAAATAATTCGATGTCGGAGTATCGTGGGAAATAACGTTGTGGCGGCGCAATGACTGTAGTTCAGGTGGCGCGTTTTCGACAGCCGCGACTGCCCTGGTAGTAGTCATCGCTGTCGTGAGGTTTTAGCGGATCACTATATATGATATACATATGAATAATATTATGATGATTACACGATAGAATATGGACAAGTCCATCACGAACCGTTACGAAACGTTCCGACTCGGTCCGATGACGATCGTTTCTACACGCTTGGAATATAGGAACGTATTATAATATATACACTTGGGCGTCTCAAGTACTTACCTATATAATATTATAACGAAATGGTGTTAAAGCACGTGCAGATGCAACCCCACGAGAATTGAGCTGAGTCCGCTCGTGGTGTCGTAACGCGTCCGTCTTCATATTTCATGTATATAATATAATAATACGACATGGGTAAATGTGTATCGTTATGATCTAAATAATATGCGAGTGCTTGACGCCACAATACATGCATAATATGCACAACTAATATTTATATGATACAATACGTGAATAGTGATTAGTGTTAAAATTATTAGAAAATAAGTACAATACATAATATTATGCAAGTAATACTGAGAATAATAGAGAATGATTTAGCAATTCCGGTTTTTTCTTAATCAAAATCTGATTTTTGGAAAATTTTAAATATATTTTAAGACATATTGAGATTATTTGTGATACTATTAACTACTAAGTACTTAAGAAGTATTTAGTATTCTGTGGAAATACAAACTTCTAATTTTCAAATCCCATTTCATTTTGTAAATAAGTTGGGTTATGAGTAATTTTTCGGACATATTTTACTTGTTTAATCTAAATTAAAATTCGAAATCATAATTGAGTTAAATAACTTTATTTATTATAGATGACTTATTTATGATCTGAGTTTAGAAAATATGGAGCTCTAGTTGCTTGATAATTTTAGTAATTAATATTAATCCATAAAAATGGTCAAAGTATAGTAACATATTATTAAATATAATATAACACATTTTTATAAAACCCATTTTTAAGGACTATAATCCTTATAATCTTTAATCCTTAATGTATAAATATTTTTAATAACGAATAAGTTACTCGTTTGAATTTTGAATTGGGTACATCGATATTTTCAAAAGACTTTGTGCTAATTAATTAACAGTACAATAAAAAAAAGAGGAGTACTTATTTGTCTAACAAAATTTGTAATCACTAAGATAGGGTTTTTCTTAAAAAGTACACTAAATTTCAAATTAAAATATGGTCTTTACCTTAGTATATTTAATTTTTCAAAAATCATAACTCAAATAACTTCAAATAGTTGAAGGAAAATGACGATGAACATGTTTTGGGAATCACTTTATGTGTATATTATGCAGCGTAAAATATGTGAATTGCAGTTATAGTGTTACAAAGTGTGAACTGACAAAGTTCGTGGATCGCGATATTATTATAGAAATAACCAATTTATCATTAATAATATATTATGTATGATAATTTGATGTCATGTTTTTTGCAAACGAGGTCGTTTTTTGACTTTTAAATATTTTCTCAGATCAACTAGTGTTTATTTCGACATGCGAATGCCGTTAAATGCCATGGACGAGTTTGATCTGTAAAATAATTGGTTATCATAATATTACTATTGCAGTATCTTACTAAATAATATTGTACATATAATTCGTAACAATAATACACTTACTTTACCGATCGCAGGTGATGTCTATGAAATATCTTATCTTGTTACGCACAAAAACAAAAGTATTTAAATATATAATATATTTTTTTTAATAACTCACTTGCTGATTTGTTTTCAATAGACTTTAATCATATTCTCATTGTTATGTTTTGTTATTTTTATTGATTGATTACATTTTTAGAATTACAGATAATTTAAATATGAAATTTTATTCTGTGTATTTTAAAGATTTTGTTACATAATATATCCGTGTGTTTCCAGGTAAAACATGAAAATATGGTTTAAATTGTTATTATTTAATGAATATCAAAATTATTAGATAATAATGTATTGTTACGCATACAAAATATAAAACAAAATGTTATACTGTATTATATAATATTATGAACTATAGTATTTCAATTTAATTATAAAAAAGTATTTTTTTGATTATTTTGAATTACTTTGGATTTTTGAAAAACAATATAAAAAGCAACAATGCAAACAATTTATTTTAAATTTAAAATACTAAAAATTACGAACTTTTATTTTTTTATTTCTAGCTTTATTTGTCTAGCAACCTTATATATGTATAATATTATAAAAGGTTTACAAATGAATAAAAATGTATTTGTTTTAAGACATAATTGTGGCGTATATTCTTAATTGTATTATTTTTGGAGCATGTTATATTTTTAGCAAAAACCTTATAGTGCCGTAAATCTTGGTTATTATTATACCTAATATTTTCTCTTGCCAATTTTTTTTTCGCTGCGGGGCATTCGATTTATCCCCCGATCTTATTAGGTGTACGACCCATATGTCACAACTGTATACACAACATATGTCGTACATATTAATATAGTTATTAATGTTATGATATTTTGTTATGCGTGCGTCGACGTTGTCGTCGTCGCGTGGATAACTACTGGTGTAGTGTGCACTTGGACCAGTTTCCGACACGTTAACACACTTGGAAAGTCATCGGTGTATACAACGACCGTGAGTTTGCGTTTTCATCTTCAAATAAGCGCGCTCGCACATCATATACTTGGTGTATTATATTTGCACGATGTCACGAACGAAAAAGTACCCGCGGTGACTTGGCGTCTTACATCGTTCGTGTTTGAGCGAAACACGTATTAAAATAATATTATATATTATATTATTATTAAACTCAAGGCGGGTGTTCTTCTTTTTTTCTCCTTTTTATTTTTCAACGCCGTCCTTATGCATAACCGTATACGGTATGTGTTAATACGTTTTCAATGTCAAAAATTCACTGTATCGTTTATTATTCAGAAAACACGATTCCGATGTAAAGGTTTAGCGATGATGTCCATCAAAGGGACTGCCTCGACTTCCAACTCCGTATATTGATATAGGTATTTATTATAAAATATAGTTTAAGTGTAGTTTACCTTAGCTGCTCAACTTTTGCTTGATAGTTTAAACTATTAAGTATAAATATGATCGGATTAATTTTAAAACCAAGAGCACAGAAATTCGAAATAAATATATTATACTTATTAAATTAGATAACATTTGAATTTTTTTTTTTAATTTATCGAAGACCTACAATGAAGAGTGTGATTATATTATGGTAACTAATAGGTTGTATAAGTTATTGTGCATTACTATATTATTTGTTCCAACCAACTGAATCCATTAATTTCATATTATATAATTATATTTATTAATGGATTTATTTAATGTCAACCATAAAAACAAATTAAACAATTTCATAACATTAACATTGTATATTGTATTTATGGACTCATGAACACCTTAAATTAGTAATTTTATTTTTTATTTTTTAGTTCATAAAGTTTCAATTCAATTCAATTTTTTTTTTGGGGGGGGGCGGGGTTGAGGAAAATGTGCATAAACATATGTAATTGGTATAGGTATAAACTCGATGTAATTTTTACTGATTTAAGTTTCACAGAAAATATAAATATATACATAACTTTATACTCTTGCGTGCAACAACTATTATAAATACTAATTAGTAACGTATGTTTAATGTTTATATTATAATATGAACCGTGATGCATTTGCAGTTTCATCGTGCTCCTTCAATGAGCTTTATTAAACATAAATTATTACTATGCAAACAAGGGAATATAATAAGATTGACAATGAAACTTTGGAAAATTGTTGAAGTTGCTAAAATGTGATAATATAACATGGCAATTGAAATAACTTTGCAGTTTGCATATGACAATGAGAATATTACCTAAATTTAAAACAATAATTTGATTAATATACAGTTGGAATAATGAAATTGTTTTAGAAATATAAGTGATTATTATAATAATTCGATTTAATTACCAAAAATCTTCGAAAAGTTCAAATATTAATAATATCATAATATATAACTGATGATAAAAATTTTATCACGTACAACCTAACAGTTAGTTAACAAACTAATATGAATGATATATTTTATTATTTGGTCGTTCTATAATTAAGTAATATTTTTTTATTGTTGGTAACACAAACTATTTAAATTGTTAAATACAGTTTATGACAATATAAAACCACATACAAATCGATAACAATATATAACGTATGTATAGTTAGTGAAATCATAACGATTTTAATATACACAAATGAATTCATTCATTTTCAAGGTTTATGGTAAATATTGATTGGTCGTATAGAAATCAGCCAATGAAATAATTAGGCTAAAAATTAATTTACGAAATCATATTTGAAAGTATAAGGTAAGTATATACCATATCTCTTAAAAATGGTTATTGGTGCAGACCAGATTATACATTTTATAATATATTATATTATTATGATATAAACGACGATTAACAATCGATAGTTATTAAAGGGTACTAATGCACAACGAACATTCTTGACATACATGTAGATTTAACCTTATTTATTATATCTATATTGCATTATATTGGTGTGTGAACGAGAAAACAATTAATTTAAAATCGTATAATATTGTTTTGCTGCAACTCGAGAGTGAAAACTTAGTTTTGGATATCAATTATACAGTATGCGTTGACGATTTTTAACGGAGTTTCGAGTTTATCCGAAGTTTTAATGACGTTCAAATATAAATATTATCGGCCACGGTGCAAATCATTAACACACCTCACACCAAAACTGAAACAGGCGTTGGTAAGTAACGTGTATAATATGCGACTACCGGGTCAAAGTGACTTTAATTTTATATTAAAATAATGATAATAATAATACAATGCATAAGCAGTAAGCACACACGATGGAAATTTCGCCTCCGCGATAGTAATATTATAATAAACATTGGCATTTCGACGAATAATGCTAACACACTTGCGCACTTTGAGCAATTTCACATCAAAGTTTTGTGTCCGACGGCACTTAAGCGTGACGAGAAAAAAATTTACATTTCATATAAAATATGGGTATGGAATTTTCCCGAATGATAACGAATATAAGTAAATATAAAATGCCTATAAATTATTATAAATTTAATAGGCACACTAAATTATTTATTGATAATAATTAACACTATAATTATATGAAGTAACTATAATAATAATATTCGAAGATTATAATATTACAAATATTATATTTTAGTATACAAACCGAATTCATTAATTCGTTTTTTGTGTATATGAGTATTGAATACTTTCTATTTCGTTTTTGTTTTATTTTTTATCGAATTGCATCATTCATGACGGCGGCGGTTAGCCAAAAAACTGTAATAATAATAATAATAATAATAAAAACTACGTGCACCTTTATAATATATACCAAGCGAGTGTATGCGTGGCTTTGATCCGATTCTAAAGACACGCGTAATACATTATAAATAAATTATATGTCTGACCGGCTTGACCCACACGTGGCACCGTGCTTGCTTTTTTTATTTATTAATTTTCAATCTACCTCTATTTGACGTACTCTAAAAATCGCGACAGAACACAACTGGTTTTAGACCAGTCACATTTGTATTAGTGTTGATAGTTGGCGTAACTAGAACTGTACAATTTCAAGGGAAATTTTTGGCACTTATAGAGAGATTATAAACTTACTCATTTGTATATTTAACACATTAATACAGGCCTACATATTATACTGTGTTATTATGATAATCACACGTATAACGTTCACCAGAGTAGTGTGCAATATTGTCGTTGCGATTAAATTTGTGTTTTATATTATTATTATTATTGTAACTAGAATATTTTAAAACTTTCAAAAAATAAATAAACAAATACAATATAATATTTTGTAATATAAAAATGCGAAAATTAGCTCGCATAAGTAGATAATTTAAATTGTGCAGTATTTAAATACTATTATTATTTATTAGTTTCGATATTATGACACTAAGTGTTAATTATTTACACATTCCATTTACATAAAAATAAATAACAAATTTCGTGAATACTGCATGATTTTATGACTTTATTTCCTAACAATTTATTTAATAAAAATGATTTAGATATACATTTTGTGAAATGTTTACTTTTATATACAAAAACGATTATTATAACCTACAATATCCTAATTGTAAAAAAAATGTTTATAAATACTTAGATATATAAGTATAACATTTATTCGTTATCATAAAACTACAATTTGAGTATAGGTACATCATATTTTTTAGTACCTACATATCAAATTTTTAATTTATTTTTCTTAAAATTTAAATTTTTTTTATATAAAAAATAGAGAATCAAATCAAACATAAATTTGGATAGATATCTCACTAATATGATTTGAATATTATATTATTCTGTTGTTACATATTATACTGATATGGACTATCAATTCGGTTGTTGCATATTTTATAACTTCGAGTATCTAAATATGTTGTTTTCTATATGATCATTTGTGTCTTATATTTTAAGATAATATGTTATTTTATTGAATTAATTTTTTTATTAGTTGTGTATTTCCCTTGATTTACTTAAAAAAACTTAAACTTTGTCGTATTATTTTGTCGTAGTTTGAGAAAAATCTAGGTTAAATTTATATTAGGTTGATTTATCAGTTATTATGCTATTATTATATTCAAACATAATATATAGTATAGTACCTATACTCTAATTAAGTGGCAGATATATGTATTTTTGAAGTTCTAACATTTTTTTTCTTAACATTCATTTTTCAACATTCAGTTTAATTTTTTTCTATGACATATTTATTACTAGTCATATATATATATCAGAATTATGTCCAATCACATTAATTTGAATAGGTATACTTTTTAAAGCCATATTATATCATATGCTTTTAGTCATCACTAATAAATATGGACAATACTGCATTATATACTAGTAAAAAAGATTACCATATAATATATATTAATTGTAATAGATTGTTATTTATTATTTTTAATATTGTTAGTTTTCAACAAAAACGTCTCGACTGTAAATATTACGAATATATTTACATATTGCGAAAACATTTTTTCGAGAAACTTAATCCCACAAAATTAAACTACAATATTATACTTTAGGGCTATCTTGTAAATTTATCTTTGTTGGCAATTACTGAAATCAAAAGTGTCTGCGAATAAATCAAATAAATGGGTGTAAATAACAAATGTACTCCGAGTAGGTATGCTAGTGCTACCTATTTTTTCCGGTTCTTAATTGTTATTTTTATATTGTAAAACGTACGGTAGATAGTCGAATCGTGCCAAACTGTCTACAAAGTTACATGTTTTCATAATTTGTTTGTACATTTTTTATAATGTACTGTGCAAATGAAATTATACAATTGTTACCATATAACTTTAGTTTTTGTTACACAATACAAGACAGTTTAATATGAAGAGTAATAATGAGTATATAATTAAGTATTATATACATATAATATAATATATTATACATATTTAAATTTCAGTTTACTCATTAAAAATAGTTTTAGTAACTACGTTTAATTTTATTCGTAACTCTTTGATATAAATGATATAATATTATTGTGATACTAATGCTTCACAATTTAATTATATTTTTTTGTGATTTACTGTTACCTATATTGAAGATTTTTATTTTAACTTTGACAGTATGAATAAATAATGTAGTATTTACTCGAATAATTGTTAAGGTTAACATTAAATTAAAAACGAATTTGATTACTTTTAAATTAATACGTTATAGACTTTTATACATTGATAATAAGTTCAAATACTCTCAAGTGTTAATTAAAAATATTCTCGGATTTCGTGCATAAATATTCAATTTAATAAAAAAAAAAAAAGAAATTATAATTCGAAAATTAAATTGTATTCATTGATTGTATATTAGATTTTTTTAAGGATTAATGAATAGTTCAATATAAATTTGTATTTTTTAATTTCCATATGTATTGTTGAAATTGATTAATCGGAACTGCTGAGCTTTTAAAATGCTTGAGTAATTATGCTACGTGGTTGAATATTCTAATCAATGTTAAGAATAGAGATAAACTAAGAAATAAATAACTATAATTAGTTCAACTATGAAATTCATATATATATATATATGTATTGTAATTAGTCGATAAACCTAGAGAGTATTTTTTTTAAATTATGGATTATACGTGTTTAACAATAATTCTGTTTCTCGTTACGTTATTCAATATTTGAATTTTCTCAAATCAATTATGTTCTTTGTAAAGTAAGTTGAGTTAAACAAAGTTTAGAATATTGAAAACTGCACGTACTACAGCGAAAACATAATAATGTATTATTGTGAGTTGCATAGACTTTCACGACACGGCTACTGAACTAAGATTAATCATTATTGTGTCGAATCTTACGAATCATATACACACACATGTTAATTTCACTATGTCATTATATTTTGATTTTTGAGGGTGTTGAGAATTTTTTATGCTATGTTATTTTTAAAAGTTTCAAAACAGTGTTTTTTTCTTTCAAAATTTATTATTTCCAATATAATTATGCCGAAATGACTAAATATTTTAATTTTATGACAAACCTTATTATATCCTATATTATATTATGTAATATTATGTAGGATATACGGAAGTCAAACAAGGTATCGATTATTTTAAGATTTATATATTATATTAAAGTAGAACACTGCCTAAACTTACTAACAAAATAAGAAGTAAAAACATTTAATATTATTTATTATTAAATATTAAGTATCAACATTTATCTACCTGTCTTTTATTAATGTTTTAAATCACAACATAGTGATTAACTGTTTCCAAAAAATTTACCATAATGCACTGAAATCATAAATATACACCAATATTATACATTAAGATAAAATACCAGAGAATGTCAATTCTAGTGGACCCTAGTTTATAAGCACAGATTTCAGAACCTCCAAATGAATCTTTGAATCTCATTCAAATGAGGTACTAGGTATTACGCAGTTTTTTTTAACTTGTTCCTTTTATGCAGGATTGGGAAAGATACTTAAAAAGCAGAGATACTAGATACAAAATACTCGGTACTTCATATAATAGTATCGAGATACAAGACACAAGATACAATATTGTATCTAAGATACTGCCTTTTTGGTATCTTTTCGGGCTAAAAAGCTTCGACCACTCTAGACTTCATATATTTCACTCTATTTTAATTTTCTTTTAGTACATAATATTATCTACTTATATTAATTCATATTATTATTATAATTTTTTTTTTAATAATTTGTTTAGTAACATTAAATTATTAAAATAAATATTATTTTGTTAAATAAAAATTGATTATATTATAGATAATGTGTTTATTTATGTAAAATATGTTTTTTGAAAAGTATTTACTTTGTTAAAACATGTTTTTTTTTCAAAATTTGCTTTATAGGAAAATAAAATAATAACAATTTAAAATTATGTTATTGATTAACTTATATTTAAGATATGTGTTCTAATCGAACGTCTTATTGTAGGTAGGTTTTGTAAGAGAACATTATGTTAGCAAATATATAAAAATGTGTTTATTAAAAAAAAAAAGGTTTTTGTTTGTGGTTGCATAAATTGAGTTACGCCTATAGTTTGCAGTCGGTGTATATTTTGTGAGATACATATAAAATGTATGATTCTTGGGATTCACAAAATCGAATTGGTTTACAAAAAAAAAATAAATATTAAAAAACGGCACGACGTAGTAATATCATCTGTTAGCATCGATATTATTTTATTATTATTATGCGATGTCTATCAGACGTTTTGCAACCAGTTACCCGTGTGGTATGTTTACGCATTCACGAATACGTACAAAGAGAATTACGGACACGTACTTACGCGGTTTGTAGGTATTATTATTACCGCTGACAGTATAAAAAAACCTAGAAAATAAAACACGAGCAATACTTCGACTGCGTACACTTTGTTGCCTTGGTATACCACGATACTCGTAGGTACCTTATATGCTATCGCATAGTTATTGTTATTATATATTTAAATTTTATTACGTAAGTACGTTTATTTTATTTTTTACTCGTCCAGATTTACAGGATAAAAATAATACAATAAGTACGTAACTTAACTATAACATCAAATTCATAAATATAGACATAGCCAATGGGCAGATGTAAGGAACTGTATACAGAGTGATTCATCATCTCCATCATAACGTTTAATTATGAATATTATATAAAAATTTTAAATATACTTAAAGACAATATTTTCAAATTTGTGAGTCTTTATTGTACTACTTTAGGAGTGTCGTGCAATGATAGCAACTTCTGTTTTTTTTTAAATTAAATGAACACTCCTCTCTTTTTTAAAAAGTTAAAAGTCCTTAAAATTTTTTTTACAAAACATAAAAATATATGTAATATTGGATCTAATATGTATTATACTTGACCAATTGTATAATTTGCATAAATATATATTAGTATTTATATAGAAATTATTACAATTTTAAAAACACCATTGTATATAGGTAGTTCTTATAAATTCGAAACCCATCATCATGGTCCATGGACCTAATATCCTTAGTAAACAATAACAAACAATTAATAAATAGTTCTAAAACTACTTGTTTTAATTTTAATTTCGATACGTCAATATGTTATTAAAATATCCTACAATATAATTTATTCTTAAAAAGTGAGGTTGTAATTTGAAAAAAAAAAACAAAAGCTCTTATCTCCACGGTACAACAAATCACAAAAATTAAAAAATATGGTATTAAAGTATGCTTAAACCTTCTAAACATCGAGTTTTGAATACCTGGAATATTGAAGAAAGAATTAAGGGTTGTAGTGATCATACTTGGTGAATTTCTCTGTACAGCATAAAATCACAATTGTCAATTTTATGCGACTTCGTTAAACGGTCGGTAGAATGGGCACTAAAACATAACGATAGAATGGATCCGAAAGAATTTAGCAACATTACAGTAAAACCGTGAAACGACGAGTAACGCAATTTAAAAATACGGTTATAGCTTAAAACTTTAGTTTTAGAAAATCGAAGACGTTGGTCAACATAATAAATAATATTGTAGTAATTTATTTTACGCATTGCCTATGATTGTTTTTTTTTTTTTATTTTTTAAAAACTCATCATAAATATATAATAATAACTATACAACTGTCATAGTACATATAATTTATAGTATTTAAGTGTAACCAGAATTTAAAACTTTTATTGACATTTTAAGTGTAATTAGTCATTTTATGGACAGCATAAGTATAAAAAAAAAAGAAAAATAATTTAATATAATTATATGAAAATATAAGCGTGATGGATTTAAATTATTATAATAATTTAAAAAAATAGTATCAATGTATATTATAAAATGGTCTGAAAAACGTTAACATAAAAATGTATTTAATGTACTTTAATGCATTTTAAAAGTATTTTGCCGGCAATGAATATTAATAATTACCAATAAATTTAGTTAGTAGTATTTATTGAAGGAATGGGTTAATGGGAACATTTAGCTAAAATAAACATAATAATAATAATAAAAAAAAAGTATGCGCCTAAAATATGATTTACATAATATTATGATAACCGCTTTTATGTATGTTAATACATGTCATATAATATCCATAAACCATAATTAGGTATAGTTAATCAGATGTAGATGCTGATAAAAATATTAAACACAATATTTGTGTTTAAAAAAAAAATATATATAATCAATAAAACGCCCTTTTTAATATAAACTTTTCTTTTGTTCACCAAATTACTTAGATTTTTCTTCGAATATTCGTTAAGTATTTTTTTCATTTTTAAAACACGCTTTAGTGATTAATTTAAAGGCTGATTAATCATGGATAAAATAATTTTAAATCTGAGCACAAAATTATAGAATAACACAAACACTGAAAATATAAAATCGTTAATCTACATATATTTTTTTCATTACAGTGTACTTCGTTAGATATATTATTAAAAACGTGTATTTATTCCTTTTATTATGTTGATTTTGACCGAAGCAGTGAATATATTGATTTTACTATCATGGTATGTTTGTGTTAAAATTTATTATTCATTTCGTAGGCAATGTAATTTAAACGTCTTAAACTAGAAAAAAAAAGTGTTCATTATAATTTTCATAATTAATACTGTAAGAACAAAAAGTAGTAAAGTAATCTAATATAAAGTTTTTCAATATGTAAAATGTTTATATAAAAGTTGTTAAATAAAAAATTAATATAAAATATATAACACTCCTGCTTGTATAATTCATTCATTATATTATATATTTTTTATTTGTCTATTAGGACCTTTTGTAACAGTAAAATTATAAAATTATACTAAGTAAGAATAATTGGATCTGAAAATTGACAAAATATATTTAATTTTTAATTTTTATAAACAATAAATATATAAGTATATTATAGATTGTTCATATACTTATTAAGATATAATATCTAATGTATAGTGTATTTAAAAGCATCACTGTAAATCTTGAAATTTTCACCAAATGTTTATGTCAGCGTTATATACATACAGTTAATTTTCGATTTTTATGAGAATTTTTTTTTTAAGTGTCGATAAAAAAATGTTAGATAACCAAAAACACTTGAAAATTTAATACAAGGTTTCCTATGAGTTTTTCTTATTGTAACTAAAAAATATTAAAAATCGTTATTCACAATTTTTTTTTATAAGTGTTTATAGTTCAAACTTTTACGAAATCTGACAAAAACGCGAAAATTTGCAAGTAATTTTGAAGTTGAAAAATCATAAAATTGTTTGTGTTAATAACTAAAGATTAAAAATACAACACTAAGTTTACCATAAGTTTTTCTTCAAGTATCTATAGAGAAAACTCGAAACATCATTATAGGAAAAAATTTAAGTGCGTTTGAATTTTAAATGTTTACAAAATAGCGTAACGATAACGATTTATACGCAAACGGTTTTAAATATTTGTTATTATTCAAAAAGTATAAGTCGTAGATACTTGAAAATTTTACCAGTTATTTATATTGGCGTTTCTTTACATGATTTAATTTTCAAAATATTTTGACTTTTTTTGAGCTATTTATAGACAACTGAAATTTTCAATTTTTCTGAAAATTGTTTTTTTAAGTCTCGATAAAATTTTTTTGGCCCACTAAAAATACTTGACAATTTAAGTTCCTCATAAGTTATGCTTATAGTGATTAAAAAAATATAAGAATACATAGGCACAATTTTTTTTTTTTAGCATTTGAAGTTCAAATATTGACAAAAATTTGTCAAATTCCCGAATATTTGCAAATTATTTTATAGTTATAATTCATAAAAATGTTTGTATACGTAGCTAAGAGTTGAAAATTTAATACAAGGTTTTTTATAAATTTAGCTTACAATAATTATAAAAGAACTTAAATTTTGGTATATTCAGGCCATTAAAATATTTTTTCACCAACCACTGGAAATTGTATCATAGGCTGACAAATCATCTTCGTTCAGAATCGTTTTTCGTATATAATGATAATTATCATTGGATTTAAATTTAACTTTCCTATAATATATAATAGTGATCCACACGGCACCTAATGTACAGCAGAGCGGTACCCACTTACCAGCTGAAAATATATTAAATTTGAATCTCCATCGATTTTAATTGTGTAATGTATATATGATTGTAGTCGAATACCGGGATCAGTACCGTGGAAGATTAGTATATAATAATAAGTATAATTTTTATTCATTAGTACCTACATAATGTTCAATAAGTTACAAATAGTTCAAATTTTGATTAAAATAGTTGGTATATAATGTTTCCCAATAATCTGATGAATAATTTTAAGCAAAAAAGAATAAATCTTATTTGATAAACAGAATTTCGTGTTGCCACAAGACACACCTTAACTGATACATATAACAACTTTCAAGTACCTATTCAAAGTATTTAAAAAAATATATTGTTTAAGCTATGTATTCTAAGTTAAATAAAAAGTACATATTAAATTATCTATACTTATACTAAATTAATTTTACTTTAATTTTTACGGTAACTGTAAAATTTAGTTACAATCACACTTATTGTATTTACTGTTATATTAAATTTTGAAAACAATAATATATTATTGTATTTATAAAATGATTATAAATACAACTCAGTAGTGGAATAAAAATATAATTTTTCAAATTTTAAGTTCTAATAGAAAGTAAAAATAAAAAGATTAAACATTTTCCTGAATAGGTATTTTATTTACATAATATAATATGTATAATGTATCATCGCGCTTGTATCATTCGCAGATAATTATTAACTAATTTTTTTCCATTGTATTGTAATAATTTTGAGTAAAATTAATTCAATATGGAAATAAAATATCGATATTAAAAAAATTTAGATTTATTTAAATGTTTTTAAAATAAATTTATGGCTTTGCACGAGTTTAAAATGATAGAAGTCAGTCAGGTAGGCAGATAAGTGTATTATGTTATGATGAGGTAATGGATAAAATGTATGATTTCAATTAATTACAAATATAGTAAAATAGTATGTATAGGTTTTTAATATAAAATTATGTTAAATATTTAGTTCAATAACAATCAGATAAGTATTAATAAAATAAAAAAAGGTTTGAACAATTTTTAGTTGTAAATTAATTACAGAACACTGTAATCATATTGAATATAACTTATAGGTAATTGTTAAAATATTTAAACAGTGAATAAATAATATCCTATCAAAATAAACCAAAAATAAATATCGTTGTTTAAATAAGTTACTAGATGGGTACTCGTGTGCATTTGTTTAAAGTTCACAAAATTTTACCAGGTGTGTAAATTATAAATTTTAATATACAATTAAGTTAACGCCCTGTTGATCAAATATACAAATAATCTAATGAAGTAAATAATAAAATATTTACCCTTGTACGTGACTATCAACCGAAGTATCCGATAATCCAATTTTTTTTTTTTTTTGTCAAGACCGCTGCACTGTCTATGTACGTAAGTATCAATACACTAGAGACTAGACCATATTATAGCATAGGCACCATTATTATAATGAATCACGACGAATGCAGCGAGGCTGGCTTACACGAAATAATAATCCGATTATGATATATTATACAGCTGTACAGAATCAAACATTTAATAAATTATCGATAGTTGAGTTATGTCAATTATCTCATAACGTTCGTATTGTATGACGTTTAACTATATTTATAGTTAGTAACTCTTAGTAATATGATGATCTCGACTACCAAGTGCATATAAGTACCTAAATGATCCAGGTAATTTTTTACTGGGTTGATGAGTGTCTTGCGTAGATGGTAGGAGTAACATTATGGAATAAAATATTTACAATTTCTATAACACTTTCATTCAAAATATCTAGTGTAACAGAAACTATTTTCATAATACAACATAAAGACATACTTTTGGAATATGTTACTTATATGTAGGTATTTTTGCCAATTTGATATTCAAGCAGATCAGCATCACTCTTAGCTTTTAAAATGTTTAACTTCAATATATGCTAACGAGATGAAAACCCAAAAGCTCAAAACACCATCACATATTATGGTGAATAGAATAATAATATTATATTTGTGCATACGAATGCCATCATCGTGTGTTGCATAAAGTCCGAAAACCTTAACTCGTCAAAAACTACACACTTTTGGATGAATTTATTTAATTTAAATGGTCGGCGAATATTATTATGTAGGCACAATATTGTACGATGTTGTGTCACCTATCACGCGTGTGTATAAATTATTTTACGTAGGAATGTAGATTCAAAATAATAATCAGAGAATTATGCGAGTACCCTACGCAAAATTCCTACGACGTTCGCGTATAATATTATATAGTATCTAAAGCTATCGGGCTGGTACCTACCTGTGGACCAGCCAGTCGACCTCGAAAGATTCTTTGGGGATTTGGTACAACAAAAGCATAATACAATAGTTTCAACTTGTATTTCATAGTAACAATATTGTAATCGTGCTGTTATTGGGTTGACGTATATATAGGTACTTGTAACTATATTAATATTATACAGCTGGTGATAGCCACTGGGCTAGCAGGATACGTCGCCCGGTGGCAATCCTTTCCAAATTTCAAAACAGGAGCGTCGTGGAATATCCTGTGCCACAGCTTAAATGTATTTCAAGGTGTTTGGGCCTAAAGTCTTCGTCACCGCCCGCGTAAATATTATTCACTCGAGTGTATGTTATTGTTTCTTAACCTGTCAAATGCATACACGCACACACACACACACACACACACACATTTATACACATACAATATTACAATATATTTGAAACGCATTGTGATATGCGCTCGGCGACACGTTGGCTAGGAGAGAGGATGGAAAAATATCTTATAAATCACGATTAATAATATATTCCTTTGGTGTATACGCATATAGTGTATTAATATTACAGCAATACTGCCGTCGTATATTATAGGTATGTGTTATATACTCATATATGTATATGACTTTCGATAATCAAACCGTGTTAGTATTATTTTTATTATTGTGCCCATTTCCGACCTTGAACCATTGCACAAAATAAAACCATACATATGTGTACGATAATAGTAATATGTAATAATTGTAATATTATGTATAACGATTATTGCATAAAAAAAAAATATAAAAAATAAACACACGCTCTCCCACCGTCTGCCTATGCCGCCAAACTGGATATCGTGGTATATGCGGTAACAACCGGATTCTATAATAAAGAAAACATAGTATACCTACATATTTTATTCTACAATACATCTATAATATAAATATATGTGCATATTATAACGCACTCTCAACATATCATAGGTATTAAGTAGCAACGCTTATACCTGTTATTAGTATTTACCGACATATTTAATTGTGTCTGAGCGGATGTTTGCCCGAGGCGGTGGTGGCACGGGTGACCGAAGGGGAAAAAGGGTATACGCACACACGTTGACTTTCTATAAGCGCGGGCGAGATTATTATTATTATTTAGATCGATTTATAATATTAGTTTCGTAAACGTCGATCGCAGAGGCCTTGATCCGGTATTCCGTTGAACTATTGAACTCGGGAACACGCGCAAATAAATACGTCCGACACCGGCGGCGTTTCGTCACCGATATAGAAAATAAAAATCATACACTTATAATATTATAATTATTATCGTGCATATTATCATGTGTGTGCACTGTGTATATGTGTATATCTATGTGTATATCCTCAAATCAATTTTATGATATTATATGGGACTTTTTAGTGTCTGGTGAAACTTTTCGATCTCTGTGCTGTTATTATTATCATTATCATCGTTATTATTTTTTGTGTCTACTTTTCTAGGGAGTCCTTGCGCAATTCACCGTGTTGTCTGTCAGTAGTATGCTTGTTTACTTCAGTCGCGGCCGTCCGTTGTCCTGTGCCACGCTTAACCCTAGCCCTGTAGGTGGTATAACGGAGACAGTCAGTCACGAGAGAGTTGTGATTGGACAGGTCTACACAGTCGGTAGAAGTCCTTATCGGGAATTAATAATTATAATAGTAATTACAATATTTTTTATGATATCTAATAATATAAATATAACAAGTGTTGAGTTGATGATTAATAATCTAAAGTTTGAAGGAATCAAATGAAAATCACGAACGTATTATACTAAATATACTAAAATAAATTGCGTACGATAAATGATTCTGAATGGTTTCACAATGGTTTAACCGATGATCAAAATTTATATTGTCCTGATGTTATATTCTTAATGACTGGCCTATATTTAATTATTTATTTGAAATTCTTTGTAATATTTTATCAATGAATTCGATGAATTTTTTTTAAGGGGGGCAATTATTATAATATCAATACATTTTAACTTCAATTAGAATTTAAAACAATAATTTATTAGTATTCAACCATTATTTAGTATTGAATATCTAAAAAACTAATTATTGGTAATATTTTTTCGGATAAAACATTATGTAATATAGATTATAATAAAAGTATCGAAAATATGACATATTGCTACAATAAATCTTAAATAACTTAGGATAATTCGTTAATGAATCAATAGTATTTGGCAACAACATAATATGTGAAATAGACCAAATTCGTGCATCATTAGTATGTTACTTTATAATACAGCCATTGAGGATTTATGGATTTATTTACTCATTGAGGATTTATACACTCAATGATAAAACCTTCTCCAATTAGCTATTAACATTTCTCGAAATGGAATTTAATCCTTTTTTGCTACACAAACCGTAGTTAACACAAATTATTACCATTTATCAACGGGATACGACTGGATGAATGAAAAGCTACTATTACAGCTAAAATATATTATACTTGAGTTGGTATTATGCATCTGCAGCAATATAACCAGTCAGAAGTAGAAGTTCCTTTTAAAGTTATACATAGGTCATCGATTGTTATTAAAATCACTAATTTGGATCGTATTTCATCGACAATTGCTATACAGTAATAATACATTCATCATTTACAATTAAGAATTACATTGAATGTAAATACTTACTTTGAGGTTTTAAGGTTTTATTCTAAATATAAATTATAAATTATGCAATCACAGAACACCATGTTTTCACAAACAATCATTGAACTACATCTAATATATTTCCAATCGATTTAATTTTAAACAAATAACAGTTTCATTTGTTAAGTTCATAAATAGAATAGGTATTAAATCTTTTTTATAATAATGTTTTTCATAATTTGAATAGAATTAATGTATTTAAGCCCATCAGTCAAAATGTGATGTAATATGATATAATACTAAGTGGGAAAATAATAAATTAAAAACTAGATTAAAAGAAAAAATACAACGCTAAAGTAAGATACTAATAATATTATTAGTGAACATCAAATAATTATAATAATAATAATATTGATTGAAAAAAAAAACTTTTGACCTTGGACAAATAATAGTTTAATTTATAAACTATATGTTTAAAAATATTTGAACTGATATATATGTATACAATATTTCAATATATTAATATATTAATTTATGATATTTCAATATTTGTGATATTTTATTATTTATACTATATCTAAACTATAAATATTTTTATCAAAGTTAAAATAGCTAATGCAATTCAAAATTAATTTAATATTTATATTTATAACAGTCATATAACTTTGATATATATAATATTATAAGACATTCTTGTTCTTAATTAAATTATATGAATTATACATAATTAGTTAGATCATAAAATGTACAGTGAATATACACGATTCTAATTTTGTTTAGTACTAATAATTATCGTATTTCATGGAAAATATAAATTTCTAATAATAACTAATTTATTTAATTTCAAGCAAAGTTAATTAATATAATTAGTACAAGCGAAGTCCGTAACAACAATTATTTAATGAAACATTTATACATAAAAATAGGCAAATGTAAGTTTTTGTAGTTACAAAATGTCATGATTTTTGTTATATGACCATTATATGGTAATATAAAATTGTTAAGATAGGTACATATCATAAAATATGCAAAGGTGAAATAGAATATTATTGTAACAGTAACTAACTTACTAACATTGCGTTAAGTTATAATAAATATTTTTGCATTGGAAGACATAAAATAATATTCTTAATTTTAAAATTGTCGTTAAAATAAGATGGTGTGAGCGTGTTTAACAGATGGAAGTCCAAAACGTACTTTTGAAAAAATGCACAAAATCGAGTTATATAACGGTTTTTATGTAAAGACATCGAAAGATCAATCTGTATCGTCTAAATACATCTAAAACGTGATATTTTTTGGTCAAATCTGCTTTTAAAATTACTGGTTAGTTCAAATAGTTCAAAACAAACCTGAACCTTTTCCATATATAAAAATGATATTTAGAATATTCGTAACTATCGCATTCTTTCACCTTTTGTATTATAAGTATAAAGAAATAAAATAGTTAATTAAAAACTTAATAAATTAAAGAAAATAGTACGTTTTAGATTATTGAATATTTTGAAATGCCAATTAATAGGGTTTATATTTAAAAAAACTTTAATCACTGTAGCTCATTATATATTTCATTGTTGGGGCTTCAATTATTTTATATAGTTAAAGAAAATTGTTTCGCATGAAAAATCAGTATTTCGGTAATACCTAGTGCATTTTGAATTTCCACCCCCTATTTAAAATCAAATGGGTAAAATTAAAGTATAGCACTTACTTAGGTATTTGTTAGGGGTAGATAAATTATGGAGCAATTGACAACAATTATGCGTTTATATTGTTAAATCTTGTGTCTAAAGACAAATTTTAATAATAATAATAATAAATTGTATTTTCTTCAAATATTACAATACAATTAGGTACTCATAATTCAAAGTTTAAACTTCAGACATCACTTTAAACTATATTTCAAAAATAGTGACATATTTCTATAAAATTATTTTTTTTATACATTTATAAAATTTTTTAAATTGTTATAATAAAATGTTCCAAATATTAATATTTTGAATCTAATTTTTATTATTTTATATTTATTTCATTGTGTTTGAAAGTTTCAGTTTATTTGTTTATTCAGTTTTTTTTTTTTTCATTTGACTTACTCCCCAATTCACGAACATTTTTTTTATATTTATCTAATGTGTATATAATAAAATAATGATTTGTAAATTGAAAAAAAATGTAATAATGTCTTATTTAGTATTGCTTCTTCAAGTTTTATTTTTAATAATTTTTAATACGGAATAAGATATTATAGTTTCTGACTAATTAATACGTCATATATTTTATATTTAAAACGTGGGTTATTTAAAATGTTTGTTTACTCTGTTTACTGTAGAGAAATTCACTTAGTTCGTTATTTTTTAACGTATTTATTGTTAAAAAAAATTACTTACAATTCCTTATACGTATTCTTTAATAATAATAATATTGATTTTACAACAATGTTATATTATACAATAAAACAATATTATTTTCTATTTAAGTACTTGTTTAAAAACCAATATAATTTTCTTACAAAACGTGCATATTTCAGTTATTCACTATAACGTAGTTCTATACTTAGTAAATTAAATTAATATTAGAAGAAATATGTGTATACATTATAGATATATTATACTGCTTAACCTTAGCCGAATATTGCGTCCAAACTTATAAATTAATCAACTGAAATTTAACTTAAATTAATTGTATAATGACATACCTACCCTATTTCCTAGAAACGCTAATCACACTTATAAAAACACAATGCAATTTTATATTTCAGTTGAAACGCATGCTTAAAAATATGAAAGAAAAATAGATTCGAAGGAACTTTTGATAAACCTTTGCTTCTTTGAATACAAACAATTGTGTCGATTCATTGGGTTTGGACTTGGCAACAATTCCATAAAAATGGCATGCCTGAATAGTCTTTCTCTAGGGGCATTTTATTGTTTTTTTGCCAGATTTCTTTCGACAGAGAAAGGAACTTAACGATATTACCCATCACGTCATATATTATAAAAGCTTTTATCGTTAGCGATATATGGCGAAAAAGTATTAGGTATTTTTTTTTTAAGTATTCAACAACCCACAAAACTGACGCTTTATAAAAATCGATTTTTACAAAAAATTATATTTCGACGAATCTTATAACAAGTTTCAAAGGCATAGTGCCATTATGTGTATGTAAACTGATTGACACATATAATTCCACGATGAAAATATCTAATATAAACAAATATTATTTTGTATGTATGATAACAAAAGTAAGTAAAAGTATAAAAGATTAAGGTGAAATGTGCTTATTTTTATTGTAATTATTGTCTCGAAATACGTGATTCACGTAGATCTAGAATGATCGAAATGACTGATAAATATTACTTGATACTATATCTTGAGCAACTCCGTATGTTTATAAGTGTATCTTTTCATAATAATAGTATGTTATATTTTTTTTTTCACAAATCTAAGCTTAGTGAAACATGAATTACGTTTCAAAACCAACTAAAAATACATATTGACAATTATTTCAATTGCATTCACTGGAAAAAAAATTAAAAATTAAAATATACGCTAATTTAAAGTCCATAAAATATTTAAACCAAAATAACACTCATAATAATAGATGTCTGTATATAGGTGCAAAAAAGGTACGATTTTTACTTAAATTGTTTTTCCAGGAAAACATATATTATTCACAATATACATTAGTGTGTTATATAATGCACAATAATACATCTTTGTAAAACATAAATGGTACACAGATCATAAAATGGTAAAACCAGCCACGATTCATCAGCTCACTCCCATTTATTCTTTCAATTATACATTTATTAAGATTCGTACGTATATAGGTACTCAAAGACCATTTTATTAAATACTTAGATATTTTTACATGTAATGAGTGTCCTGTAGCGATAAAAGCTTTTTTCAACTAAGAACCATCTTTATAAATTGTAAATTAGCAGATGTTTTTTTTTTAAATGTTGATGTATACTTGTAGAGCACCAAATATTTATGAGTAGTTTCTAAGTTATTAAACCTTATGTTGGTACTAAAAATATAATTAATTTAAATTATATTATAATTATTATTATTTTTATATTATGTTGATATGTTTATTTTAAAATTATAATAACTAATATTAAATGTTTGTATACTAAAATTTGAAAATTTGTAAAAAAATGTATAAATATGGTAGTATTAAATATATTTTATATTTTTTATTTTTTTTATTTTTTTTTTTTTATGTTTCATTGAGTACTTTATTCTCATTGTTTGTAATAAAGTTTACTAACGCAAGAACTACACTCACTTAAATTTTGATATAGATGCATTAAAATTTAAAATGTTCAAAAATATATTTGATTTTCAATTTATAGTGAAAATGTTAGTTCTTATTGGAAAAAACAAATTTGAATCACCATAGAACTGATATATATAGTATACTAAAATCTGAATATTTAAAAATATCGTCTATAATTACACTAAAAATTTGAATAAGATATATATAACTGAAAAATAAAGCAACATGTGAGAAGAATGATTAGAAAATCAACCTTTCACGGAGGGATATAGGTTGAAAATTTGTTTTATGCTTACAGTCTTGAGAAATTCTGTAATAATTTATTTTACATATGAAATATTGTTATCTGAACAGACATCAATGTTTTATCTCGGCGATTATCGTGGCGATAGATACACGGTGTCTCTAATACCGTGGTTTAGTTATAAATTTGTGGAAGTCGTGCGTTATGGTGTAAAAACGTCGAGAATATTCTATATTAAAATATGGACGATCTGCACAAGGTTTATTGCCGTGGGATAACAATCATCGATATTGTAATACAATAGTTTGTAATGTAGACTTTGCATTGTGCACATAATATGGCAAGTAATAGTGGTGTACTCGAGTGGAAAATCTAAAGGAATGATAAACAAATCGTTCACTTATTTAAACTATATAATATGATTCAATAGACGTTATGTCAGCACCGTTTTTATAGCACTATGATTTTGGTACTTAGATTCAAATAATGTTTTTTTGAATGATTAGAAAGAAATTAGAGATTTTTTTTTTTAACCAATCAATGTTGTATAAATTCACATATTATTCTATTGGTAATTTTATTTAGGCCAAAAGACGTTAGAATCTAATTAAACGATTTTTTGTTTTTTTTATCAAACTAATATTACCTTTACAATTGTTTGACCTTATTTTATAACGATAAATTCGGCGGAAATAATCATAAAAACAAGGAAATTTGAAAAAAGTTTATGTTTTATTTTATAAATGAATAATCGTTATCAGCTATTTTAAATGGATACATAGATAAATATGGATCATGCTATCTAATGGATCGAATTTTCATGAGCAAAATATCGTTTTATTAATAAAAACAAAGATTGGTTTTTCTGGTTGGGTGACCCTTAGTTACCAGCGGCCATATTAAAATTACCCAATATTACATTTAAACCTTACTTTATTCATGACGAATAGAAAATTTCAAGTTCGTTTTCTAAAGTGAATACATTAATAGTATACGTGCATAAGAATTTTCCCTACATAATTATATTTTGTGTAGTACATTAAACTGAGATAATGTTTATTTAAAATCTATCATTCTAGAGATAATCAATAAAACACAAAATAAAGATTCATAAATATTAGCATATACTAAAAATAATTTTCAAAATGTTTAAAATAATGAGATGTTCTAGTGTAATTGGAAGTCTTCGATGAAATCGTATAATTATTAAAAATATAATATTATATTATATGCAATAATTTTTCGAATAACTGCAAATAATAATAATTTATTATCGACCGTTTCAAAACATTTTTAATATTCACCCAACAGCGTACAAAATATATATGAACTCAGATTACTGAAATTAGTGTAGAAAACCAAATTGAATATAATTTCATTGTATTACTAAGAACGCCGAGCTTCAGTTGTATATTTAAATAAAAAATCGAATTCGAGAAATGTAATTGAAGACTAAATTTCACAAAGACTTTATAAGGACATTATTCAATGCAGTTTATCTTAAACCATCTATACAAATATAAATGCTAATGATAAACAAATTAATCCAGTACCACTATTAATCGTCCCCCGTATAATCTATTTAATAGTGACACGGATAATAAGTAATATGTACGCGCTCCAGATACACATACGTGCGTGGTAGACCGCTTTCGGGACCTTCGGCACATTTTTTCAGTGTATCGAGATTTCTATGGACTAGTCATATAATAAAATGTACACATATGTGTGCAATGTGCATATATATTTGTTCATACCTATCTATGCATACATGCTGTTATAATAATAATAAAACTGATACAAAATCGAGAAGATGGATATTCTATCAATATGCGAACATTATTATTGTTCATTATTACAGTATGTATAAGAATAATCTCAAAAGGCGTGGTTTTTCAATAGTTTTTTAGAATAGATAATTTTATATTTTTCTAACAAAATCATGGAAACAATTACATTTACACTTATACTTTAATATAATATAATATATGTTGAAGATAATAATATAGTACTTACTACTTATAGGTTTACATGCACATAAGACAATATGTTATTTATAGTAATCTCACTTGAGGTCGATCATGTGTAACAAATAGTTATTACCTGTATTTTTCTCGGTCGAATGTTTCTCTAGGGGTCTTTACCTCTTCAGTTTATAATGACATACTTTGACAAACAGAGAATAATTGAATAATTTCAAATTATATTCAACTTGAAGGTGATGCAGTCTTCGATCAAAGAAGAATAGTTGCTGAAGGTGCGGTTTATTCGCATACTTAATCGTTATTCTAGCAAATAGTTATCTAGTACAGTTAGTATAGTATAAAAGTTATAGTACATGAACTACATCAATAACCATAAGTTAAACATAATATCTACATGTTGAGATTTATTTATTTATATATATAAAAAAAAAAATCATTCATTGTTAAATAATTAAACAGTAATTAATTGCATTATAATCGTTGTACTCACAGTAAGAGAATATTCAAAAAAAATTAGAAATGGTAAAATTATATCACTTTTTGTTTTTGTAATAACTAGTGCTGGGTGCATGGCGATGGCCTAAATTCTAAAACAATGTTGGTCGACAAATTTATAATAATACACACATTAAATTTGCAAAAAAAATCATTGAATTCTATACATAAATGTATTATTATTTAAATTATTTAAAATAATAGTCTGGTGATATTATATTGAGACATTGGCGCTAAATTTGTGATATATATATATTGAAAAATTGAAAAAAAACACAGGTAAATGAAGAAAAAATGAAAATAATCAGTAATGACGGATCATGATTGGGAAATCACTTTATTTAGGTACTCAGACTATTGATCTGTTTAGGTACTATATTTTGTAAGGGATTCCAGCTGATGTAAGATTAGATATTTCTTTATTTTTTATTGTTTGCGTTAATAGTCGTGATACTGTATATGAAATACCCTAAAAATCATAAGAATGAAAAAAATGTAATTAAAAACCGAAAATTCAAAAATAGGCATAATCAATTTGGTATATTAATTCAGTGAAATACAATACAGCTAGATATTTATAAAAACAATTATCGATTAGTTACCATTAGAACATAAATTATAAGTGAATTTAAATTTTAGCTTTAGTCATAAGAATATGCATTTCGAGCTACATGACTGTACATCGTATATTTTCCATAAATATATTCAATGAACAGTTTTTTAGTTTTTACTAGGTACGTATAAACCAGTGAGTATGAGCCGTCATGATTAATCAAGACGACCTTGCTACCAAAATTTAGTCTTGCGCACAAGTGTTTTAACTCCAAAATGCTCCAAAGTTGAACTGATTACTATATACTTACTATTTTAATGCAAATAAATAATAATATTAGTGTGAGGATAACATCTTAATTTTCTGAGGCTTTTAAAATTGTCTTCGTCCGTGCACAACTACAAAATATGGTACTCGAAATTCATTAAAGTGGTTAGACTGAATAATATAAGTATAGGCTTAAGTGAACTCGATCATTGACATTTACCTTGATACATTTGTGCGTGGGTACAAAAATAATTATATACTAATACAATAATCGTGTGCATTTTTGGGACCTATGTACATTTAGTATTACGCAAGGTGTATCGGCTAAGGTCGAACGTCCAATAGCAATAACAATATTATAATGATAATATCGTTCACTGTCGCACGATATATTATGTATCTGCCTCTTTAATTTTTTATAAATATTATGATAATTGTAATGTTTGAAAACATATAGTCGACAATAATTTAGTTTCGCGGCCGCAACGACATGGAATCAAAAACGGCGTAGCGCATCTTCACCATCGCCCACTCGCGCAGTGCGCCCACGACGCCATCATTAAAATATTATCTCGTGCATCATATCATAATTCCACCGAACTTATCGCGCGTAGATTACCAGGCATACCACTTTCGTTTATATTATTATATATTTTTATTATGTCGTTTGAATGATGGGAGCGATTTTCGCGTTTTTTGTTTCGACGAGTAAAAAAAAAAAAATTATGACGAAATTTCGCGCCGGAGGTGTACCTACTCACGTACACGATATTATATAGCTGTAGCGGACTCGCGACGGTTTTTTTTATTTCATTTTTTTACGGACACCTTGGATAATGGATTATTTCGTTCCGTCGTCGCGTAGTCATCGCGGATAATATAATAATAATATAAATTATAATTGACCCTGCGAGCGTGAACCTAACCTAGCTGTGTCGTCGCCGAGGGGGTGTCGGTTACGTCAGAACCACGCTCATGTACGCCATGGTCCGTGAAATTTTAATAACTCCACCGAGGAGTTTCGGGCCCATCACCGCACACGCGGCTTCTTTTTTCTCTGTGTTTTTAGGTATTATTATTATTATTATTGTTTACTATGATATCGTCGTCGTGGTGTAGACGGCTGGGTGCGATATTATATACATTATAATATATAGATGGCAGACGGTGATGTACATGGATGCAGATTTCCTCATATAACCTGCAGGGCGCACACACTCAGACCCACAACCCCAGGTTGGTGTTTGGTATGGAGAAGGGAGAAGGATGAACGAAAACGAAAAATAAATAAAAATAAACCGCCACGAGGGATCTGACAGTGATGAAGAACCGACGGTGTTTATTTTTATTTTTTTACTCTTTTTTTTTTTTAATTACTCTACGCTCATCAGTCTAAATTATTCCATTAGACGCACGGCGCAACACTGCAAACTCGGGCTGAAAGTTCCAACCTCATCCGTCATTTGCGTCGACGTTGCAGGCGACTCATCATATACATAATATTACACACTGCAGCGGTTCGACTGCACATTGTGTGGCTTATAAAATACCTACTTCCTGTATACCTACCTGTTTACCTGCTAATGCAATGCATTATAATATTTCATTGTATTATATAAGATTATGGCTGCACAGTGCACATTTCGATTATTTTCCGTGTTTCTGAAAATCGATATCTAATGTGACTAGTGAATACGAATCCCAAGTCAAAGAAATGCATATTTTTAAACAATTTGCCACTTAGACTCAATTCAAGTCGTTATTTCGTTTTTTTTTTTTTTTTTAATATATTATCTACAAGTACTTCCTCAATTAATTTATATAATTATATAGTAATAATAATAATAGTAGAAAATATAAATTTTAAGTTTTTTATTCTTTTGAATTATAAATATTCCAAGGGGAAATATTATTTGAAGTCTTTTGAGCTCAAATTTTTGACAAAGAGTTTATTAACTAGTAAAATTAGTATGCTTGGAAACTGCGGAACTGTATCAAAATAGGTTATATACGTTACCTACTTATCCCTGTTGATTTTTCTAATCCGCCACTGCTATCTTTTTAAAAAATTGTCTACGGTTTCTACTGTAGTTGCGTGTTATAATATATACATATTATACGCTCACGTCTTAAATCGGGTCAGATGTGCGCACGTACACATAATATTATTATAATACATAATACCTATATACAGTTTCGCATAATATGTGTGTTTTCCATTTGTGTTTGTTATATTTGACAGTCATCGTCATTCATCGCAATATGTACAGTATAAATGTATAATATACATTATTTAATGTATACGCGTTTTAACCGAATTGCATTATACACGCGCTGTGGCAATCGCACGCACACAACGTAAACGACGTTCAGCGACGACGACGGCGGAATAGTTTTATAAAACAATCACATTAAAATAATATTATTATCCATTCTAATCGACATCGTATACTATTCATCTTTACGCGAGAAGTTTAAAACGATTGTTATGTTTTCGACCGTTAATCGGACAATTAAATAATATTGTTTTGTGTCTATTCTATCCGAACGGTTAAGCTTCGCGAGTGATAGAGGATCAAGAATTATGATAACTTTACTTATACATTAATTTTATTTATTATTGCAGCAGCTGAACGTTTATATTTTCACATTGTGCATACTTATATACAAATTACAACATTTTAGACAATCAAAATGAGCACTGCAACTACAACTTATTGTAGACCGAAAATGATATTATACGCAAAGTATGAACGTGATTATTATATTTATATTTTTACTTTCTTAGTTTAAAATGTTTCTAAAAAGCAAATCATTAGTTGGAAAATATTGATATTTGTACCTTATGTACAATGTACTATGTATTGACAAATTTGAAAGAATTACTTTTATATTGAAATTATAAGTTTTCATTAATGTGCATAACGTATTTAGGTACTGCATTACTACAGCCTGTAGGGTATAGACTTTAACCTAATTCGAATAAAGTTTAATTAATGGTTCTTTGAAATTAATTAATGCACAAAATATAATATATAAATGTGTGTCATGTACTTCATACGTATATTTATAAAACTCATGATAAAATGCGTGCAAATCAATAGTTTTACATTTTCATGATTAAAATTAATTATGTAAATTGCACGTACCTACTGTAAATAAATAATTTTTAGTACAAAAATAAATTAAAACTAATGCTTAATGGCCAGACATAATAATCAGTGAAACTACCTACCACAATAAGTTGATTATTTATTTTATATTATTATAATATACACTTTAATAATATTATAATATTATCTATAAGTGGCTAAGGTTTGATGAATATTATTTTATAACGCGTTTAATAGAAATCAAAATTATGATAGTAATAATAATAATGTTTAATTACAAAAATAATAATTACATAACAGTTTTGTTATGTATTGAAGGTGAAATTATATATTTATTTTACACTAAAATATATTTATATACTATCTACAAATTTATATCACCTATTAACTATCAAGATAATAATAAAAATAAACAAATTGTGCCATTTACTCGAATAATCGAAATTATTTTCTTGTAATACATTATTTAATAATTATACTTTTTCAACTACCAACACTTTCATGGTCTTCATCTGTACACACAGATTTTCAAATATTATTTAGGTCAAAGGAACAGAGTTGAATTATTACTTGAATTACAATATTAATGATTAGTTACTTTAGGAGTTGTTATAATAGTACTTTAGATAGACACTTTATAGAACATTAAGTAATTTAAGTTTTAACTATATTTACTCAATATACCGAGATAGATACCTATTTAATACGTTTATATCAACATTAAATGAGATAATATTATATTTAATATTTTATATATTTGTTTTAATAGCATACTGTAACTACATACAAAACAAGTGATATATACGTATTTATTACATAATACGATAAAATTTGAGTCAGACTTAATTGAACATTCGATTTACTATATTTTTAGTTAAATGTATAGTATAAATATATGTTTGCAGTAAAAATATTTTAACTATAATATTTAAAAGTTAAACACAGTTAACGTACTAATACTGTCAGTATTGTAGCTTGTAAGTTATAACATCAAAAGAAAAATAATTTTACTATTGGAAAATGTTTTATTTTAAACTTTTTTTTTCAGATTTTAACAGATCATTAATAATTACGAGATAACGGGGAAAAAATATATCGTTTATACAACTGTTTAAGACTAATGATTCTTATGATTCACACTGATTCAGTAAATATCTCCAAAAACAATTTTTAAAAAGTTTAAAAAGCGTACTCAGTCATAATGAAAAACATACTTTGACCTTTTCTTGTATTAACTAAAAACATACCCAAATTAAAAAGTGAAAGTTTGTGAACATTGAGGATTAAAAGTTTTTAAAATATATATTTTTTTTAATAAAAGTAAAATACCTAAAGTATAGAAATAAATTTATAAAAAAAAAAAAAAAAAAACATCAGAAAATACAAAAATCACTAGTATGTGGAGTAAATGTTATTCTCACTTAACTTGACATTGATATTAAAAGATTATTATAAACCTAAAATTTTGCTTCATTAAAGTATTTATAGAACTATTAAAAATGGTCGATCAGATTTCAATTATTAAATAATTATAAATTTAAAATATACCACTATAGTACTATTTATTTAAAATTATAACCTAAAGGTTAGATATTAAAATATTCGTACAAACTTCTTAATTACGACCTACGAGACTTTCATAATATTATAATAAATAACTGTACAAAGTACGATCTATGTAACTTGCATTAAATTTTCACGCATGAAAGTTATAAACAAGTAATTCATTCAGTTGTATCATAGTGAATTTTCAATTCTGTTATTTAGTAGGTCACTAAAATATGACGTCTTAGATTTAAATCTAATAATAAATCATAAATATGAAATAAAATGTTAAGTGACAACGATGTGCTAGATTCTTATTAGTAAGAATAATTTATAGTATATATTATATTACTTCTAGTAGGTACCTATTTAATTTTTTTCTAACAAAAACTTAAAAATCGTTATTTACACTATGTTTTGTAAAATAACATTGAATAGTATTAGATACACTTAATATTATTGCTTAGACCAATACCGAATACCAATGTACCTACTGTATAGGTTTTGAATAGGTTTGTGATATTAATTGTTTAAATTTAGTTAAAATACTTTTAAAATTGCATTGTAAATAATAATATTATTATAAATTGTGTATGAAATATTTCAAGTCACTAACAAATGTTGCTCCTAAATATTTTTTTTTTTCACTTTATATTAGATATTTTTTTTCAATTATTCAGATAGACAAATACTAGAAATATTTTTGTCCAATTTTTACCTCAAATTATCAAAAAACAATCAAATTTTTAACAGAAACCACCGTCAATGATGAAAATTGAAGTAATTTGTCTAATTTAACAATGTTATCTGAAACAAAAAAAAAATACTCCTATCTAATCTGGAAAACTAATACTCCTCGTTTTACTCAAAATTTAAAAGATGCTTGGCAGTCGACACTCCTTATATTGTTTTCGGTTAAGACTATTGCGATGCATTAACGTTAAAGTTTAATATGTCAGAGAAAACTTCGTAACAAATGTCAGTCTTGTCTTCTTAGTTTTAAGAAAACTTGTTAAAACAAGTCAAAAGATTTATTTATGACGATCACAGAGGACGTCTAATTGCACGGAACACGAAGTAGTTAAAAAGTTCTATTTGTTATTATTAGAAATCAATGCCATAGTATTCTTTGGTTTTTCTTCGTCATTATAAATTAATATGATTATTACATGTATATTAATTTTCATAATGAATTCAGAATTACATAATATTATATATAAATTTGCAAAACAATTTACTTTGTACGTATCCATGTTATAATATCTAAAATATTAAATATTACATAACAAACATTAAAAAGTCAGTTAAAGTCGATAAAATATAAACCATATTAAATATTAAAATTATTTTGAGTTGAGAAATTATATATAGGTTTTTAAAATAAAATATTCCATATAGTGTCACTTTATAAATCTTCCAACATCTCTTTCAACTTTCGAATATATTCTTAGCCTAACAAAATTACTATTATACTTTCTATACTAATTTTATTTACCTACAAAGACTATATAATTTAATTTAGCTAACTAATCCAATTTATTATTATTTTATTATTGTAATTATTTTATTTTTTTTTAATTTATTTTTATGTACGTATAATTATATTCTCCAACAAACTTTTATCATTATATTCTAATTTTTAAAATCTACTTATGTATGTTGTATTTATATAATTATATACATAATAGTTTTTTTTAAGTAAAATATTTTTTTTTGTATTTATTATTATTTATAAAACCGTATATCAAGCTTATTTGAAACAAAAGTGATTGGTGTATTATTATAGTCGATACAAAAAAAAAATAATAATAATAAATAACGTAATTATTTTGTTTGAAGGAATTGCTTACAATTAGTCATGGTTTATTGAACACATATTAGAAATTGAATAATTATGGTCCATGTTCATCAATGTAATAAACTTACAAAATTTAGAATAAAATCACAATAATAATATCAGCTAAATTAAAAAAACTTATGCGATTTTTATAAATATGCAATACAAAAATGTATACATCAACGTTCGTACAGTGGTTACAATAAAAATGAATCTGCACTGAGAGATTTTAGAAGGATCTATGTACAATTTCCGTCTAGTTACTTATAATGTTACTTTAGGTTAGAGTAATGTGATATATTTTTACGTTGTTTTCTTAATGAGTTGTATAATAATACGGTGTATGAAAAAAATATGTATAAAGAAATTCCTGTACAGTAGTATGGTATTGAAATAAATCATTATTACTACACCAGAACATACAATAAAATTATCATTTTTCATTTGCCCTCGAAGAATGATATTATCGTTGTTCACCCCGGGCTTATAAGCTAAATAATATTTATCTTACCTAAGCCACGTCCACTATGGAATTGACGGAAGAACCTTGCGCGTCGATTTTATATCATATTATAGAACATCGGCCGTCTATGTATGTTTATTATTGTAATATATTATAGCCACCGTATTGGACTTAACATACGATATGCGGTTAGTAAATAATGAAAAATAAATAATAATACTAAACAATATAAAAAATAAATACTGACTAACGAGTGGGTGAAATAACATCGGCGGGAGGTCGAAGACACAATAATACAACATCATGTTGTAAACGATTGTTATCTTTTTTAATGATTGTACTCAGATCTCCTCTCTCTGTTTGAGACCCACGTATTTTCGACGCTGAAAATAATATTAATCACCCGTAATATATTGTGCTTATGCCTCTTCGAAGAACAATATTACAACTATTGATGTTAATGTATCCAAAGTCTTACGGCTATAGGCTATAGCTACATATCTTAAGCCCAGCCCTATGCGTTCCACAACGAATCGTCATACAATACATAGTTGCGAGTTTATATAACAATATAAAATTGATAATATTTGTACGTAAGTTTTATAAATTATAAACCATTTACTGCTTGTTTTTCGTAATTTTCGTAAAATGTATACACAAAAATACAGTTAAAATAAAGAAATTAGAATAAAATATAGTTAATTTGAAACTTGCATAGTTGTTTCATTAAACGTTCGTCCCCAAAGTAATGAAATGTTTGTGTTTCTATAATATTAGAATCGGAACTGATTTGAAATGTTTATAATTTTTCTTTTGATACCTACTTCGCCAAATAAACGCAATATCTTAATTTTTTTCTATTGTATTCTAATATTTTTTTAAAACCTTTTTGATCACTATTATTACATATGTAACATTAAAATATTAATGATTGAAAATTCGATTTCGATTTATTAAAAATAAAAAATACCAAATGTATGATAAGAAAAAAAAACTATTATTTTCGATCATAAGTAAGTTTTGATCACAATAATAAGGTATGATAGTACTACTATCAAATTTAAAAAATTATTGTTTTCTTACAAATTGTTCGATATACAGCAAATTATTTTATGTACAAATAACAAATAAATATTTGAGTATAATAAAAATATTATGACACCATTTATATGTTTATAAAAAGAAACCTATATCATTTATATCAAATAGGTACTAAAATATTATTTGTGTGATAAACAACTTTGTAATCTTACCTATTGCGAGCTATTATAGATACTATATTATATTGACCATGACAAAACTAATTTATTATCGAATTATTTTGTAGAAAAAGGTCAATGTTTCGTAAAATTTGCGTTTTTGCAAAGTGTATCATTAATATTATTATCATATTCAATTATTCTTAGTTATGAGAAATAAAAAGATTTTATGTAACTAAATGTCGTTTATCAAAAAATAAAAAAAATGTTTCTACTTTTCGAAACGATTTTTATATAAATACAGATAGTGTGTGTTAAAAAAATATTCTTTTTAATAGTGTTACCGTTGAGACGACAAATGCGAATGTCTACAACGACCATTTTAGATTCGAAAATTGAAAATCACGATCGAAAACGCCACTGAACAGTGAACCCGCCAGGGCCATAATCGTAAATATAGATTTACAAAGAGACATTAAAGACGTTAGAATTGTGTTGCAATGCATGTCAATACACATTCTATGTAAATATGTATAAACATTTATTAGAATCTCGACTTTCATTTGCATTTATGACTTTCAAGTCATTGATGTTTAGCGGTCTACCGTAATATTGCGTTTTAAGATTATGTATCCAATAATAAAAAATATATATATATATATTATATGTAAAAATACGATATCAATAAACATCAATAGTCGTATACTAGGTAGTGGGACACTAAAAAACGCATTTAAACGTCGAAAAGTGATCAAACTCAAATTCTGGAGCTGGTACAGTAATTCAAGTAGTTAAATTGTTATTTTCGTGTGGAATTAATTCTATACTATTTTAATCTCAGTCCCTTTGTCTTTTTCTTTCTCTGTCAGAAACATTTCATAGAACAATTATTATCAATACGTGACTATAGTAATAATAATATTATGTATGTCAATAATATCTTAAAATTATTTACAGTTGGAGATTTATAAAATATCCAATTTTTATAGTTCAGGCTCTAAGTTTTACATTTTTTAAATGTAATACAATACTCCTTAAAATATTTCATAATGAAACAAAAAAAAATCTAAAATATGTATAAACAACAATTTAGACATTTAAAATTCAAATTCGGATGAAATCTTATTATATTAAAACTAATTGTGCCAGTATAAAATGCAAATGTATTAAATTTGATTACCTAATGCTAGAATTTTACGTATCGTGTATGGATAAATAATATTTTTGAATTTTTGATTTGATGTATAACATAACAGGTTACATAACATATTAGGTCTTCTTGACCTAATTTTCTCTAGTAATGAATCCACCATAGTCCAGCAGGCTACAGATTTATTAGTTCCTTGTGACATTTACCTCCCAGCACTGTCTATTTCCTGTCCCTTTCCTTCAGCCCTTCCAATGCATGACGCTCAACACACATATTATGATTTTAAAAATGCTAACTATGAGAGGATTATTCATAGACTTGAGAGCATTGATTGGTACAACGCCCTAGATTCAAGATCCACAGACCTTTCTGCTGATTTTTTACAGAAATCACTGCTTGATTGTATTCGTGAATGCGTTCCATTACGAAACTTTCGAAACTCTACTTTTCCTATATGGGTATCAAGTAAGCTTAAGAAACTTCTCGTTATGAAAAAACAATCGCATAAACAATATAAAATGTTAGGTGGTCATAATCGTTATTCAATCTTCTCTCAACTACGCGCACAATGTAAATTTGAATCAAAGTGTCTCTATAGTCACTATTTGCGTAACTTACAGAATCGTCTTTGTGTAGATCCTAAATCATTTTGGAAATTTGTTCGAAGTAAACGTGGTGTCTCTACAATACCAGATGAGGTTCATCTTGGGGAGTCTAAGGCCTCCAGTGATCAAGTTGCTTCCTTGTTTGCTTCTCATTTCTCATCTGTTTATGGTGACTCACGATTTACCTACAATGATTTATCCGATGAGTTTACAAACAACCAATTTTCACACCTACTCTCTAATTTATCTATATCGATTGATGAAGTTAATATAGCGCTTAACTCTCTCTCAAATGTTTATAGTTCTGGTCCGGACGGCATTTCTGTTAACCTATTGTATCACTGCCGTGCCTCTCTCAGTCTACCGGTCACTTTAATTTTTAATAAATCACTTACAGAAGGTGTTTTCCCCTCTGTGTGGAAAATAAGTCGCATTACGCCAATTTTCAAATCCGGGAATCCAGCTGATGTCGCAAACTATAGACCCATCTCCGGCCTTCCTCTCCTGGGTAAACTGTTTGAGTCTATAGTACTGAAACGAATCGAACGTTCTTTCTTAACCACCTTATCAATTGACCAACATGGGTTCTTTCCAGGTTGCTCAACTGTGACTAGTTATGTAGTCTTTGCTTCTTACCTTCACGCGGCGTTTGAATTAGGTAATCAAGTTGATGTGATATACATGGACTTTTCTAAAGCATTCGACTTCATAGACCACAATGCACTTCTTTATATCCTCGACAGACTTGGTGTTGGTGAGCCACTTTTATCATGGTTTAGTTCTTACCTTAGTGACCGTCGACAATTTGTCTACCTCTTCGGGAAGTCTTCTGATCTCTTCATGATCCTTGCATCATCCGGTGTTCCACAGGGTAGCCGTTTAGATCCCTTATTATTTAATATTTTCATTAATACTATGTGCTCAGTTGTTTCCCCATGTCGTTTCCTACTTTTTGCTGATGATTCTAAAATTTTTCACACGATTACCTCAAACAATGATTGCCTTACTCTCCAAAACACCCTTGATAAATTCACCAAATGGTGTAGTGCGTTTAATTTGTCTCTTAACATCTCTAAATGTAAAATTATGACTTTCTATTACTTTAAGGCAGTGATATCTTTTGACTATAGACTTGATGGTATATCTATTCAACGTGTTAGCCAGGTCCATGATTTAGGTATTTTATTTGTACCTTCTCTTAATTTTAGCCCTCATATTGATTATATGACTAGCAAAGCCTTTCGTGCTTTGGGATTCATAAGGCGTCACTCAACCAATTTTAGTTCTGCCAATTGCCTTCTAGCTCTCTATAATGCTTTAGTCCGTTCAGTCATCGAATATGGATATATTGTTTGGTCACCATATACCACAGTGGACAATTGTCGGATTGATCGTGTACAAAATAGTTTTATGCGTTTCGCCGGTTATTGCCTCAATATTCCTCATCCACCACATGATTATGGGCCAGTAAGTCAAGTTCTGAGACTAGTTCCCCTCTCTGTAAGGCGTGATAATTTTGATATCACTTTTATTCAGCGTCTGATCGAAAGTCAAGTTGATGCCCCAAGACTACTTGGTGAACTTAACTTTCGTATTCCTAGTAACACTAGGCTTCAGTGTAATTTTTATATACCCACCAGTACATCAAACTTCTCCAGGAATGCCCCACTTATAAGGATGATGCATAATGCAAATAATCATATAGACTATTAAGCAATACGAAGTACGAAGGCTCACATTTTTTTTTCTCACATAACTTACACCATGTTGTTTTTTAGTTTTACTTACTTACTATTTTTTTTTCTTCTCTCTAATATTAATTTAGTATAAGTTACGCGTCTAATATGTTGTATATGTTTTTTACTGTTATCTATGTACTTCTTGTCTGTAATGTTGTAAATGCCGTCTGGCGTTGATTATAATAATAAAAAAAATAACACGTATATTTATTTTATTAAAATAATCTTACCGAAAAAATACATTAGGTAATGTTTTTTAATTCTTAAATAATGCAGATATCTATACAGTATTTTATATTATAAATAATATGATATATCAACATATTACAATTTATTTTTCGTGCTTAATACTTAATATTAAAAATATTTTAAGGTTTACGTAAATTTTTTTTTAACATTAAACAAATTAAATTTGATTTATAATGTATATCAAAATATTATTTTATTTAAATCAAATAAAAATGTAGAAAATAAATATATTATTTTTTATTTACTTGATTAATTTAATTTTTTTTTTATCATTTTGAAAATGACATAAATAAAGTACTGTGTAATCTCCAAATGTTTAAAAATTAAACTTTTTATCATTTATATTTAAATACAGTTATTATAACTTGGACACTTGGTGTAATATTGAATACACACGATTAGTTTTAATAATATTATATCAATATTTTTAACAATACTTTTTCACTCCAAAATGATAGAATTTACTATCGATATACAATGGGCTTTTCTAAATCATTATTCGAATATGCACAATATTTTTTACAACCGAAAATAATGATCTGCTGGGTTCTGTTACGATGTCCCATAATATAATATAATCATCAGGCACGAATCTCGCGCGCGATAAATCTGGCATTGTTGGTTTGACAACATATAATATATACTTATTATAAAATATAATACATACATCATAATATTATATTATTAACACCACGGTATGCACGTATTACATCCGAGTAGGTTGGATTGTAAAATAAGTCAAATGTAGATTAAGAAGAGAAGACGCACAAAGATAAACATTTCGGATTCAATTTTTCATAAAGAATACGTGTATGTATATATATATTATAGGGGTTAAGACGACTCGCGAAGGGAGCGTTACAAAACGTTATGTACTTTAAATTATGAAAATGTTCCACTATCTCTATGAGTGAGTAAACCTACTGCGTAGTTTGTAAGTTGGCGGGTTCGCGTCAATCATATTATTATTTTCCTCATTACGTATTTACTTTTAAATAGAAAATAGAAACATTTGCACGCGTCGTTGTTCTAAGTTCACAGGGTGATTTGATTATACGGCTAGACTAATATTATTATTTATCAGTCAATTTATTATTATGTTTTTGAAAAAAAAAATAATGTTATTCGTATGCTCTAAAGCATTTATAAGAAATACAACTACATATTTATAGGTTTATCACTTTATTTCTTTTTATTTATCAGCATTAATAAAATGGAACAGTTAATCATAAAAGTTGTTTTCCATAACTCGGATTATTTAAACTTTGAAAACTTATGAATAAAAAAAACAATTTATTGAATATTTAATAATAATAAAATATTGATATTATTTTAATAATATTTCGCTCCTGGTTGTGAAATTTAAAAATGTATTATTTCTTATCATTATTTAACTCTATCATCTATAGTTGGTTTATTGTTATTATTATGATATTTAAGTATACGTTGAATATTATACATTTAAAATAAAGATTAATATGATTGTACCTACTGGTTATTATTTTTATTAAACTGTAGTTGCAATCTACTTTACTTTAAAAATATATTCGTCTATACTAAAATTAGCACAAATATTAATACAGAAGTTCGGATTCATTGAACGCCATTCGAGTCATGTACTCCATACGTTTATACTTCTCGTGACAGTTACCAGTCAATATTTTTTTTGTGTTTTAGATTCTGAACGAAATGATGAATGTATTGATTTTACAATGATATGTGTTTTTTTTTTTTTTGTTTTTGTGTCTGTACTCTGTATACAGCATAATTAGTCGAAATAATACTTTAATTTCAAACTATGGAGGTGTTTTCCGATGCAAAAGTGAATATCCTTGGTGCATTATAGAGGTTAAAAGTAAACAGTTTTCAAAACATCGAGAAAACCCGAAAAGAAAATAGACAGAAAAACGGAAATTTTTACGAAAAACCAGTTTTCGACCAAATCGATTTTATATTCTGAGCGGAGCGATGAATGTATTGATTTTACAATGTTGTGTGTTTTTTTTTTTTGTGTCTGTGTACACGAGAAAATGTCGAAATAATGCTTCAATTTCAAACTATGGGGGTGGTTTCCGATAGGTAGTAAAATGAATCTAGTTGGTGCATTGGGGAGGTCATTTTTTGAATTTCTCAATAGTTTTCAAAAGCGCCGGGAAAAACCAAAAAAAAAAATAAGCAAAAACGGGAATTTTTACGCAAAACCAGTTTTCGACCAAATCGATTTTTTTATGTGGTTGTAATTCAAAAACTAATCACTGTAAATACTTGAATTTTTCACCAAATGGTTATGTCAGTGTTATCTATATTCAGTTAAATTTTAAAAAAAATTTGACTTTTTGAGTTACTTATAGACCACTGAAATTTTTGATTTTTTTGAGAAATTTTTTTTGAAGTGTCGATAAAAAAATTTTGGATGACCAAAAAGTTTTGAAAATTTAATACAAGTTTCCTTATGAGTTGTACTTATTGTAGCTAAAAAAATTAGAATTTTTTTTTATAAGCGTTTATAGTTCAAATTTTTACGAAATCTGTCGAAAACGCGAAAATTTGCAAGTAATTTTGAAGTTGAAAAATCATAAAATTTTTTGTGTTTATAACTAAGAATTTTCAATTTTTCTGAACATTTATTTTGAAGTGTTGATAAAATTTTTTTGGCCCAATCAAAATACTTGAAAATGTAATACATAGTTCCTCATAAGTTATTCTTATAGTGATTAAAAAATTATAAGAATACATAGGTATAATTTTTTCTATTAGCATTTGAAGTTCAAATATTGACAAAAATTCGTCAAATTCCTGAATATTTTCAAATTATTTTATAGGTATAATTCATAAAAATGTTTGTATAAGTAGATAAGGGATTGACAATTTAATACAAGGTTTTTCATAAGTTTAGCTTACACTAATTATAAAAGAACTTAAATTTTGGTGTATTCAGGCCATTAAAACATAAACCACCCTTTTTGCCAACCACTGAAAATCATATCCTAGGCTAACAAATCATCTTCGTTCAGAATCGTTTTTCGTATACAATGATAATTATCATTGGATTCAAATTTAACCATTCTATAATATATAATAGTGATCCATACGGCACCTAATGTACAGCAGAGCGGGTACCCACTTGCCTGTTTTTTTGTCATTAATATTGTTACTGAGGTGTTGTTTTAAAAAAACTATTATTATTATTTGTTAAGATTCCAAGTCACATAAACATATTAAACAATATTATTATATAAACTCCAGGTGCGTAAAAATTTCCCCACTATACAACACTATACTCATGTTGTGCTATTGTATAACTTATAAAACACAAAGGCCAAACGTACATTATACAACGAATTAACGGAATGTCAAATTTACTTTCGTTATAATGTATATAATGATACCGTATTTGTAAATGCCTTTTTAACCATAAACGACGGATGTTAATGATAGAAAAGTTAAATTGCATGTTAAACTATAAGCTAAAATCTATAGTAACATATTATATAAACTTTTATGGTAATATTTTCAAACTTATCAGGTCATCCCATTTAATAGTTTTTTTTCAAACTCTTCAAGCCACGTATTGGCTATTGCTTTAAAATATTATTATTATTTTTTTTTTTTTTTGTTAGAGATATTGTCTTACTTAACAATTTCGTTAATGTTGACAAATAGAATTTTAGATTTTTTTTTGTATGGTAGTTAATTGTAAAAAAAATGAATATAATATATCAATTTTAACAGTAAGTTATGAATTTACAATATACTAGATATTCCTAAATCATAATGAAGTTAAAAATTCTTATTTATAACTAATGATAGTAAATTTAAATTAGATATTATAATATTTTTAAAAGTTAAAACGAATCTAAATAAATCATGGCATTAAATTATATTATATTTTATGTTTTATAAGTACATGTTAATAATTTTAAAAAATAGTCTGCTTTTAGTTCATTGTAAAATGTATGTAGGTTTGAACTTGTGAAACAAAATACGTTAATTGTGATTTCATTAACAAACATAAGACAAAAAAAAAATTCTAGTATAAAACGTCAAAATACCGTACATCTATTATATATAATCTATAAATTTTTAAATTTAAGAGGTTTCATAAAAAAACACACTTATAATATTGTCTTTATTAAATATCTTCTTGAGTAGTAGGTAGTTGTCAGTTGAGTATCTACTTTTATAACTTGACCACATTGTTATTACGTACTTAAACAATTAGTGAATATAATTTACGTATAATATTTTTTTTTTGTATTTTATTAGATAATTTAAAATTTGTTGAAAAAAAGTTTCGACACAATTCAAAATTTTAGGTGATAATCTGAATACAAGAATAACATTGTACCTATGCGTAATAAAATTGAATTAAAATTATTAATTTTTCAAATAAATGTGTTCTGTATTGAATAATATGTTTTGTTTTGTAGTTATAAAGTAATTTTTAAATTCTACAATCTACGCGTATGTTTTTATAAATTGATATTTTTTTAATATTTTCTTTTAATATAATTGGGATTATTGGGAGTTACAATAGGTAATTGGAGTAATAGAAAAATTTTTAAGATGTAACATCATATTTATTATATTATATTAACTACACATTGCGCAATGCGCATACTAAAGTGTTTAAAAATTGAATACAATTATTTATCACTTGAAAGTAACAAAGTGGCAAACCTAACCTAACTAGGTGGCATACGCATACTTAATTTTGCTACTTAGACAAACAAAATATTACACGTATGTACAAGTGTTAACAGATAATTGAATTGATGTGAATTAAAAATTATTGTAATGAATTTAAATTTTGTAAAATAGGATCATGCGTTTGTTATAAGTCCAATAGATTATATTTTTTTTTAAATTTGATACTAAACAATTATGTTAAGACATAAAAATACTTTCACTATTCAAAAAAATATAAAGAATACTGTATAATTTGTAATTAATAATTAATTATTTATGTAGTAAAAATTAATAATAACAAATAGTAGTCAAGTAAAGTATTATGATTTATTACTTAAATAATAAATGTGATAGGTATGTTATTATACGGATAATAGTATTTATAAATTAAGTTATATCAAGATTTGACAAATGATTAAGTACATGAATAAAATATGTTTCAAACAGGATATTAAAATGGTGTAAGTTACATAAGTTATTTGTCAAAAAAACATTATGTTCCGGCAATATACTTTATATTGTTGTTTGGCAAATTGTAAGGTAATGAATCATCGATAGTTCTGTATTTGTATTTTTTTTTTTTTTTTTACTATTTTTTTTATACAGTACTTACAAAAAAATTGGCAATCATTCAATAAAAGGACATAATTTAAATTAATTAAATAATAATCATATACCAAATACACACAAGATAAATCACGTATGTAATATTTTAAGTGATTATTCTCTACACAAAACATTTCACTTACAAAGAAAAAAATGTTGTTTCAGTTATGGAGTGAGGCATCAGTATAAATTTAAATATGGTCCTTACTTTATTAATAATTGTATGAAACATATAAATAAGAAGAATTTAATACAAATACATTGCATTTTGTATTTTCTAGTATTTCATTATTACGTTAATAATGATAATAATTATAATTATAAATATATTTTGGAATTAAATCAGTTCATACCTTATAGCTAAAATAAATAATTCAAGATATCGCTAAAAAATTCTAAAAATTAACTAAAAAACACTATAATCTAAACATTGATTACAAAAAAAAGATAATAATTAATAATATTATTATAAATTTTATAATGAAGGACGTGGATAGATTTTTATTCACTTGGTAACAGTAAAATTTCATCAAAATGTTATTAACATTTGAATGATATGTAATGATATATACATAACAGAATTTAAGATGTGAGAACTAATAAATAAATAATAAAAAATTAGTTTAATTATTATAATTTATCAAATCCCCAAAAAAATGATGTTATATTTTATAAGAAGATTTTAATGTGATGATTAATAGCCATTAATAATTATAATATATTAAAAATACTTATATATATATTTATAGTCAATAACATATAATGGTTATATAAACTTAAATTAAATATAAACACGATTTATTTCACTGAACAGATAATTCTTTATTAATTTTATATATTTTCTTCTGAAGAAAAAAGAAACAATATTAATCTATATGACTATATATATATATATATATATATATATACGATGACTTTGTATATAGATGGATTTGTTTGAAGGCATACAACTTCCTCCCATGAATTGTTTATAACATTTTTTAATATAGGTGCAATATGAATTTAATGATATTTATTTTAAACTTGAAATTCGTAGTTATTTTAATACATAACTGTTTTTTAGTTATATTCTTATAGTTAGGGTATACATATATTGAAGTTTTGAAAAAAATAATATGTTACATTTTTAATCCCATATATTATATAATAACACACTATAATAATAATGTGTAATCCAATATCTATATAGTATTGAAAAATTAACAATTTACTTATTTTCATTAATGATGCCTATCATTGGATTCAAATTGAACACTCCTATAATATATAATGATGATCCATACGGCACTTAATGTACAGCAGAGCGGTACTCACTTACCAATTTTTTTTTTTTTTTTTTTAAAGTAATTTTTATGTTGGTATTATATTCCACAGCTGAAAATAATAAAATATTAATAAAATAGATTAATTTTTACTGTGCATGTATTGCATATAACACGATCTATTAGATACTAAATCTCTATACATAAAAAAAAAAAAAACATCACAGTATAAAAAACCAAGTATGATTTGTATAATATAGTTATATCTTAAAAAATAACAGAATTTTCAAAGAAAATTAAGTTCAAAAATATAGTTTAGTACAATATTTATTACAAATACAAGAATATTTATAATACTTATTGCTATTTTTAAGAAAAATAATGTACCTTCAAATGATATTGGTAAGTGATAAATGATTAATGTTCAAGATAATTTTTTTGTTTAAAATGCAAAAGATTTTTTCGTTTATTTTCTTGTGTATTATGTTGTTCATTATCGTCATTGGATAAGAGTAATATATTTTATAAACAAAAATAAAAGTTTCCGAAATCAGTATATCAATGTAGGTATAAACTTATCTAAAAGATAACTTTTGTTACTGATATTTTGATTTTTAAGAAAAAGTACCAAGTTTTTAAATTCTCAGTAGAACTACGTAGATGTTTGAATATCGGTTCTTGTTTTCATCTGAAATCATTTTACTTTATATTATCTTCATGAACAGCTATAAATCTTTTGTTTTTATTTAAAACTTAAAAAATATATATTTGAATTACTGAAAATATTTAGTTGTGGATGAATTATAGTTATATATTTATTAGATATAATTATTATTGAGTTTCAGGATATTTTATTTATAAGTAATATTATTGTTTCTAAAATTTTACAGAAAATAAATGAGTTTAGATATGTGTATAAAATAAATATTTATTACAGTTTATAAAATTCATATTACAATATTTTAAAAATGATGGACGACTGTCGAGTACATATATATAGAACTGCATTATTCGTATCTGATGTTTTTTATGTGGGTACAATATTTACAAAAAAATATTATGTTGAGTGTGGACCGTATCATATTTGAATAGCATTAATAAAATTATTGTTTAATTAAAAAAAAAAAAAAAAAAAAAAGATGGAAATACGTACTACATTTTTCAAATATTTTCAATATGAAACAATATATGATATATGATATTATATAACAGCATGACGTCGTTTATTTTTGTTCATCCATTTTTTAAAAATAATTATCAGTATTGAAATTTTTCTGAAGAAAAAATTAATTGTAAATAAATAATACAAATTAATTGTACGATGTGAAAAAAGTCGGATGTTTAGGTAAGGGAACGACGATGAATGAAATTGTTGAAAGCACACGCCGATATAGTAGTACGGGATTTATAAAAAACTAAACATACCACGGCAAAAAGAGATAAAATTTATGGGGGAGGGGATGCTTTAAATATGATGTTATGAAGAAGTATTGGATTAATTGATAATAGAATAAGACAAATAAGTAATTTCGTTACATTTAACTATTTAAGTAGGTTTCAAGTATTCAACTAAAAGATACTCATAAGTCATAGTATAAAAATACAATACATAGTGTCAAAAATTGGTCATCACATAATTAAAATATAAAATGATGTATATTTTATCATCTTTGTTATTAAATAATATTATAGTTTGCCTTAAAAGAACAATTTTATCTGAAACTATTTGACTTAACTATTTATCTACTAAATTTTAATACATAATAATTTGCAGAATGCAGTTAAGTGTATCTAATACTTAAAACTAAAAATTAGAACATTTCGTATGATCAACTCCAAATTGAAATTAAAAATTAAATATGAATCGGTAAGGTTGTTCCGTTAGACATTTTGATTGGACAAAACTTTTATTTAAATAGAGAATTTATAAATTGATATGGATTGTCATCAGTATCTACTGGAGCATACAATTTATAGTGAAGTTTTGTTGGTAAGAGGATTGAAAAGTATTATAATACGATTTATGAGAGTCTTATAGGCTTAGAAATCAACCCGAATTTGATTTACTGTTTTTTCCACATCGATGTATTTTGAAATGAATATTAACATATCTTACTAACATCAAATATGTATAATATATATTTGACCAGAAATTCATGGAAAATTTGAAAAAGTTATTTGGTTATCGAAAAAATATTATAGAAGTAAATGTATTTGCATATTATAAGATACCTCTTACACAGTTATATTTATTCCAATAAAAAAGGAGTATTTTGTAATTTATGTTCTCTATAAAGTATAAATAATAAACCATAAAAAATTATTGATTTATATAATATTTCTCTTGTTTTTTTTTTATTTAATACTATTATTGATGCTATTTATTTTATTTTTTGAATTTAAAATATGTACAGCTAATAAGCAAAATAAAATATATTAATATTTATAAAATGTAAATACAGAGTATTTTATAAAGAAAAAATAACATTGCTGATGTTGATGTTTGTTGAAAACTATTTTGGATAAAAATGTACAGAGATAAATCATACGATTGAAAAGAATTTTTGAAATCAAATTATTAACAAACCATTATTAGAACGTTAAATTGAATTTTTGTAATTAATACATAATAAATAAAAATAAATCTCACTAAAATTAGTTTCAAAAATATATATTTTTATTGGTAAAATTATTTTATTTCTGGTTTAGCTATATCTAAAAATAAATTCACATTTTCGAATAAATCTATTTTATTTTTTTTACCATCATACGTGTATACTAATTTAAATGATATTAGGTATGTACAATTTTAGATTCAGATCAGAGTGATGAATATTTTTGTTTGACGTTTATTTATTTTGGTATATGGGTGTGTATATGAAGATACATTTAGTCTTTAGGAGAAGTAAAGGTATTAAAAACTTTTCCTTGGAAGATAGTTTAAATTGAATTTAGTTGGTATTATATTGGGGATAAAAATTAAATATTGATTCTTTGTATTCTATTTATAGGCATATGATATTGTTGTGTCAGTGTTTACTCTTTGTTTTGATTTATGGTAATACAATTTTAATTTTGAATAAAACTAATTACAAATACATTTTTTATTATAATACGGGTATATCATGGATAGATTACATTAGTTCTTAAATACATACATCTACAGTTATTTTTACTAGCATTTGAGTAATATTGATAATACATATTAGCAAAAATTGTCAAAACTTCTGTAATTGAAAAATAATTTTGTAGTTAAAACTTGATACATTTTTTTTATACCGATGATCATGGATTGCTTCTATTGGGGGGGAGGGCAAGATAGGGCAAATTAGAAAGTTGCCCCCTCTTGGGCAAAACATATTATGAACTTATAGTACAATAAATATCCCATTTTTACATTAATATGTGAAAATAAAATTAAATCTTCGTTATTATTTTACTTTACATTTCAGATTTTTTTCAGATTTATTTCAGACCCCCACCTTAAAATGTTATCTATGGCCTCCTATGATTTGATAATTGAATAAATACAAAGGCTAAATAAATTTTTATGAGCGTTTTGATATCAAATTTTAATGTAAGTATGTAACTATATATTTTTTAAATAAAAATTATGCTATTTTTTTGTAACTCAAAAAATATTAACCAAAGGAATATGAAACATTTTACTATGACTTATATTATAATATTTTATACTCGAAATATTTGAAAATTTTAAACTTTTTACCTATTTGAAATTTGTGTAACAAGAGCCATTTAACTAGAACCATATCTGGAACCAATATTTATAAAAATACATTATGTTTTACAATGGTTAACTTTCGTTTTTACATCCAATAAACTATTACTATTTTTGTTTAGAATTATTTACTCCTCGCAAAATCTTAAAATTTAAATATCTATTTATACTTCATTGATATCTTTATATAATTATAATATAAAAAATTAGACAGATACTAAAGAATAATAATAAAAAAAATTAACCTTTAAACATTTATTTTTAAAATAATGAAGAACCGGAACCGAAAAGAAACAAAAGTTACTAGTTCTCATAACACAAAATGAAGTTCTTTATCAATTATACTAAATTTCAGAGTTTTATTTCTACTTATAAAGATCATACTAACCTAATCTAATCTATTAACCTAACATTTACTGTATAATATAATTTATTTTAGAATCTAAGTAAATAATATAATATAATATAATAACCTAATATTATTTTAGTGATTGTGGTTTTAGGGCTGTTCTTACAATGTTCGGTTAGTGCCTGATAACGATAACCGGAAGAATTATGAGTTAATCGATAGAATTCTACCGGTTAGTCTCAACCAACACTTAACCGGACATTGTAAGAACGGCCCTTACTATGTTACTAATTCTCCTTGTTGATAATTGCTAAGTTGAACAAGTATTATAGTATTATCTAAATAAATACGTCATATCAAACATAAATTCAGAACAAGTTAGAAAAAACGTAATATTTAAAAATATAATCAATCAAATATGTATTTATTTTATTAGTTTTTATGTATGGAGACATTTTCCAAAGACAAAAATGTACATAGTCTAACCTAACCTAACCTAACCATATGTAAAAAGCTTTTAAATAAAAAAATATATGTCGATCTTTTACTCGCTAAAAAGTCTCATTTATTCATCCTTTTTAATGTATTTTGTATATAATATGTATAATACTTCTTACTTACCTGTTATTTCGTATTATTAATATTATTTAATTTTTAAACTTTTAAATAATACATATATTGAACTTTTTCACTGCAGTACATGGCAATACTTATAACAATAATTTGAATTTTGACTTAGGTTAGAAATGGCTAATTTTAGTTAGACTAACTTAATGTCTTATGATCAGGGTCCAAATGACTATTATAAAGTAAATTTGTGGTTACGGTGTATTATAGTGCACCGCTAGGATTTTTTTTTGTTTTTCGCTCGTGTCATGGACGTTTAACGTTGTTGACAATTTATGGCACCTTGACTGTAGTACATATACACAGATGGTTAGATATACATAAATTATTCTATCGATCCCTGTGGTAAATACAGCCTTTATTTAATAATATATTATTATATACGTATAATGTTATATTCAAAGATCAGTATCTGTCTAAACACGCAAAAATTTTTTTCCATAGATGTCCTTCGGAAACCACACATTCACACTTTATCTACAGGTTGTAAGCGAACCGCACAGCTGTAGCTGGAGACTCGTATGTCGTTCCTGACGTATCTGTACAGTTTTGCGCGAATATTTACTTAATTACGTGTATCTTATCGCCGTTTTGAAACTATGCGGGTGTTGTGCCTCGCCACTTCCAGAATGCGTGTGCGTGCCAATCGAACGAGAAAAAAATAATAATATCGCAATTATTTTCTTGTTGTATAAATTACATTTGATTCTCTCTATGAAATTAATTATTCACCGTGGTTCATGACCATAAAAAGACCACGCGCAGGTTAGGTTAGGTTAATATTTTAACGTGTCTAGGTTTGATTTAATGGTGAATTATTGTATGTTTATTATAATAATGTGTTTCATAAGTATAAAATACAATGTAATATTATATTATATTATTTTACATAGGTAGAGGTTTTAAAATTGTATTGTTATACAAATCGTGAAATGTATAATATTTAAACTTTATAAAAAAATAATTAAAATTAAATATACGAGTACTATTAAGTATTATCATATTTAAATTTTTAAATACCAAACACGACGCTATACGATCAATTCGATGATAATATACGTATTATCGGAATATATTTTAGTCATTATATAACCCATGTGGCTATATAATTGCATTACAACTAATAATAATAAATAATACTTAAAATATGTAATACGTTTAAGCATTTATAGAAGTATAAGATCGTTCAACATTGTTAGATACTGAGAGTAAAAAATAATAATATGTAATATAGATAAATAATTAATATAAGATTACATACTATGCAATTTAGTTTCTTCGTCCACATTTTTATTTCATTATTTAATATTTAAAATCGTGTAGTGTTTTGAATAAAAAGGTTGAAATATAAGTGTTGGTAGTTCTTTGATTTCGGTCATAAAAAGATAAATTTTAATACGTGTTCTACGTTTGTATAGTATACCATTCAATAATACAAGACGGGCCAATTTAATTTTAGAAAATACGGTTGGGGAATGGGAAATTTTCGGTATTATCATAAGTATTAATCAAAAAACTAAATAAATCAACATTTTGATTAGTTACCTTTTTAGTGTGTAAGTGTAAAAGTATATTAATATAATTTGATTACCAAATTACTTGTATAATATTATGTATTAGTGTATAATAATAAGAAACGAAACTAAATAATCAATTTTGAAGTCTACTTATTCTTTCATTTCAAACTTCTTTCTAATTTATTTAAATTATTTTTGTACTAATTAGGTGAAATGCAATTGCTTATTTTTTAAGAGGCTAAGGTAATTAATCATGTTCTCATAAAGTACACAATATACCTAAATAAATATATAACTGTATAATCTAATATGCAAATAATAACAGACAAAAAGTTTATATTTTATGGATGAAATTATTTTGTTTGACAATAAGTATCGATATTGCATAATTCAATTATAATTAGTTCAAAAGTTTATTATTCAAATTATTAAACATCATAGCGTGATGGAATAAATTTAATATTTTCACTGATTTAGTGTTAGAGGCATTATTTTTTTTTTTTGTTAATAGGTTAATTTTAGTAAAAACTAAAAACTTTCTTTAAAAAGTTATTTTAAAATAAAAACAGATAATATTATAATACTACTTTAATACTATATAAATTTTAAATTTTAATTATAATACAATTAATCATTAGCAGTTAAAAGCTTATAAATAAAATCAATTATGTATTAATATTAGTATATTATATTTAAAAATATTGTATAAAAACATATTTTCTGAATTTTATCGATTAAAAGTAGACTTAATTTAACTACTTTCACTAGGTAGTATCATTTTAAAATTATTTTTAATATAAAAATTGATTATAGTTAATTGGTTAACTGATGAAGACATAAGGATTAAGTATTATTGTAATAGTTCCATATGTAAATGTTATTCATTTTTAATATTTATGAAGTCTAGTTAGTCAGCTTATTATCAACCCCCCATTTATTTATTTATTTTATAGAATACATACATAATAGTATCTTGTGTAATTTACTGAATGAAGATACTTAATTTAAAATCTTATATAATTTAATTTAGATAATATCATTGGGTAATGTATAATATAGTACATAACAAGGAAATTCTCGGTTATACTGATATGTATTTAATGTACAAATTTTATCTTGATTAATGAATTCTCTTCGTCATAAATGATTAATCCAGAATATTATCATTGTTATTATAAATACTGTTTTTTATATTATACCACAGTACAATAAATTATATACAATTATTTTTTAGAAAAAAATTGTATATTTCCTTACATTATATATTACATAATATATGGTTTTAAATAATTATAGCTAATATAACTTTACTATTATTCAATACATAATATAAAATTGATACAATATAATGTTATTATTAATGAATCTTGTTTATTGCGGCTTCTAAAATTATATTTAAAACATACATATCTAACGATATTTAAAGCTCTATTGATTAACAATAAAACTAGTATTCATTGAAATATATTGAAATTATTGTGTAGTTTTAATAATAATAATTTACCATAGTAAATCTTTGCTTTAATTTTAATGATTTATTAATCGGTTTTTAGTTGTTAATAATTATAATATCAAAATAGGTATATATTGAGAGAACATTAAAATCCCTATATGAAATATAATTTAGTATATAATTGAATCATATTGTTTTTATATTTTTCAATATATTTTAGCAAATAAAAACGTAATAATAACGAAGTTGCGTTAACCTTGTAGGTAATTGTAATATTTTAATATTTCACTGATTTATGATTCATTCCGAAATACAGGTTTATATCTAAATAGTACATTCCTATTATAATAATCAAGATATCAAATAATTTAATTATTAGTATTACTAATTTATTAGACTAGGTTAAACATACAATTATATGAATATAATATATAGTACTATAATCTATTATAATAGTTTAGTATTGTTAATGCCATTAGTAAAAATGTATTTGTTCTCGTTTTTTACATAAGTAAAATTATCTTAATAGAGAAGAAAAAATATTTTTTGATAATTTTTTTATTTTTTCTGATATCTACAATTTATTCATGCACGGTTTGACTAATTTACCACACCTCATATTATTATATAAAATAACTAATTAACAGATATTATGTACAGTATAGGGTATTTTATACTTAGGTAAGTGTATAAAGTAGTGGCACAATAAAAAAAGGTCACTACCTATTTTCAAGATTTGAATTTTGAGGAGGACGGTTATTTTTATTATTATTTTAATTATATAGTAAAGAGATCGTGTGGCCAATTCCTTTTAAGACGATAAGGAGAGGATTGTTTGGTAATGTAATAGAAACAAGAATGGAAATAAGAGGATTTGAGTGATGTAAGATGTTTTCATGGAATTTCGTATATTAATTTTGTTCACCCTTAAATACATTAAACATATAATGTTTCCGCTCTAATTCGTGTCAAGCGGGTTTATCAGATGAGTAGTTTTATTTATTTTACATCCGGTGACATTATAATAATATTTACGTATACGTTCTATTATTGTTTTTTCTATTATATTGCGTAACATAATAATTATACGGGGAAAACATATATCCCACTACCACGGCCACGCAGTAATTGTGTATTGAAAACATTTATTTAAGAAAATATGTACCTACGACAAGAACTGATTTTTCAATTATTTGAAAACTGATCACCTATAATACTTGATACACCGCTGCGAATCATTAAGCGATGCCTAATTAAATTTAAACAATAATTAATATGATACATGGCGAGTATAATGTACATAAAACGTAAATAATTATTAATAGCAGTTTAAGAGGAATATATATATATATATATATATACATATATATATGATTCAGCAAAAATACTCAACAACTATTTATCTTTAACTAGGTACTTAAAGACCATATTTTTAAATATTTTGAATACTTGAAAGTTGTTATATGTATCAGTCAAAGTGTGTCTTGTGGTAACACGAAATTCTGTTTATCAAATAAGATTTATTCTTTTTTGCTTAAAATTATTCAGCAGATTATTGGAAAATATTATATACCAACTATTTTAATCAAAATGTGCACTATTTCTAACTTATTGAACATTATGTAGGTACTAAGAAATAAAAATTATACTTATATTATATACTAATCTTCCACGGTACTGATCCCGGTATCCGACTACAATCATATATACATTACACAATTAAAATCGATGGAGATTCAAATGTAATATATTTTCAGCTGGTAAGTGGGTACCGCTCCGCTGTACATTAGGTGACGTGTGGATCACTATTAATTATATATTATAGGAGTGTTGAATTTGAATCCAATGATAGTTATCATTGTATACGAAAAACGATTCTGAACGAAGATGATTTGTCAGCCTATGATATAATTTCCAGTGGTTGGTGAAAAAGGTGGTTTATGGTTTTAATGGCCTGAATACACCAAAATTTAAGTTCTTTTATAATTATTGTAAGCTAAACTTATGAAAAATCTTGTATTAAATTTTCAACGCTTAGCTACTTCTACAAATTTTTTATGAATTGTACCTACAAAATAATTTGCAAATATTCATGATTTTGACGAATTTTTGTCAATATTTGAACTTCAAATGTGCATATGTATTATTATAAATTTCTAATAACTATAAGAAACTTTGTATTAAATTTTCAAGTATTTTGATTGGGCCAAAAACATTTTATCGACACTTCAAAAAAAAATTGTCATAAAAATCTAAAATATTTATGATCTATAAATAATTCAAAAAAGTCAAAATATTTTGAAAATTTAGCCATGTATTAAAAACAGTAACATAAACATGTGTGAAAATTTTAAGTATTTACAGTGATTAGTTTTTGAGTTATAACCATATAAAAAATTGACTTGGTCGAAAACTGGTTTTGCGTAAAAATTACCGTTTTTCCGTCACTTTTAGATTCTGAACGGAGTGAAGAATGTATTGATTTTACAATGATGTATGTTTTTTTTTTTTATTTTTTTTTTTTTTTGTGTCTGTGTACAGCATAACTAGTCGAAATAATGCTCCAATTTCAAACTATGGGGGTGGTTTCCGATGTAAAAGTGAATATCCTTGGTGCATTATANAGGTAAAAAGTTAACATTTTCCAACAGTTTTCAAAAAAATCGAGAAAAACAAAAAAAAAATGACGGAAAAACGGGAATTTTTACGCAAAACCAGTTTTCGACCAAATTGAATTTTTTTCATGGTTGTAATTCAAAAACTAATATCTATATATAGTTAAATTTTCAAAAAATTTTGATTTTTTTTGAATTATTTATAGAAATTTTTTTTAAAGTGTCGATAAAAAATTTTTGGATGACCAAAAAGTTTTTAAAATTTAATACAAGGTTCCTTATGAGTTGTTTTTATTGTAGCTAAAAAAAAT
>VUJU01000071.1:55994-174298 GCA_009835225.1 Aphis craccivora
TCGATAAAAAATTTTTGGATGACCAAAAAGTTTTTAAAATTTAATACAAGGTTCCTTATGAGTTGTTTTTATTGTAGCTAAAAAAAATTAAAAATCGTTAGTCACAAATTTTTTTTTATAAGCGTTTATAGTTCAAATTTTTACGAAATCTGTCTAAAACGCGAAAATTTGCAAGTAATTTTGAAGTTAAAAAATCATAAAATTGTTTGTGTTTATAACTAATGATTAAAAATACAACACTAAGTTTTCCAATTTTTTTGGCCCTATCAAAATACTTGAAATTTTAATACAAAGTTCCTCATATGTTATTCTTATAGTGATTAAAAAATTATTAGAATACATAGGCACAATTTTTTTTTATTAGCATTTGAAGTTCAAATATTGACAAAAGTTCGTCAAAACCATGAATATTTGCAAATTATTGTTTTTTTGGTGTCTGTGTACACGAGAACGTGTCGAAATAATGCTTTAATTTCAAACTTTGGGGGTGGTTTCCGTAGCAAAATGAAGCTTGTTGGTGCTTGGTGTTTGGTGTTGGTAATACAAGGTTTTTCATAAGTTTAGCTTACAATAATTATAAAATAACTTAAATTTTGACGTATTCAGGCCATTAAAACATAAACCACCTTTTTTACCAACCACTGAAAATTATTTCCAATGCTGACAAATCATCTTCGTTCAGAATCGTTTTTCGTATACAATGATAATTATCATTGGATTCAAATTTAACCGTCCTACAATATATAGTGATCCACACGGCACCTAATGTACAGCAAAGCGGTACCCACTTGCCCGCTTTTTTTCTTTTTTTTTCGATTTTTTTTAAATCTGTTGGAAAATGTTTACTTTTAACCTCTATAATGCACCAAAGATATTCACTTTGCCATTGGAAACCACCCCCAAAGTTTGAAATTGAAGCATTATTTCGACTAGTTATGCTGTACACAGACACACAAAAAAAAATACACATCATTTTAAAATCAATATATTCATAACATCGTTCAGAATCTAAAAAAAAAAAAATACTAGGTATTATTATTTACGCACATATTGATTATAATTAACACGTTTAATTTCACAAGATAGTAAAGTTACTCTCAATATCAGTTTATATGTAGTCTCATTTTTCAGAATTATTAATTGTCTTTCTCTAAATCAAATTTTTATATTAATTAGATATACTAATTTACAATAAACAAATATTTTATTTGTTTTCTGAAAAAAAAATTAAGAAAATAATAAATGGTGTCGCGATCGACTCTACTTCACCTCACGATAAACCCGTTGGCCACCCCTGATATATAATATGATTCTACTTCATGTGGAGGCATAAACATATTATAAACGACTACACGAATATAATAATATTATTCCTTACTTTCCTTAGTATATAATGTTTGATAACTAGAAAACAAGAAAACTACATTTCAAATTATGATTTAGATATTAGATTAATATTTTGATGAATAATTTTTAGTAGAATATGAGATTTTTATTTGAAAAATATATCTTTTAATACACAATAAATCTAAATATTGTATTATGTATATTTTAAAATTTCAAAAATCTTATTTTGAATTACTTAGTTAGATAGATTTTAATTAAAAAGAGAGGTGTGCATGTTTGGTAAATTACACTGTATATTATATATTTATATTATATTAATAAATATGTATTCTGTATACATACATATTATATACGATTTATGTGTATTATTATTTATACTTTCAAATGAATGATGCTAATGATAAAGATACATACAATTGTAGGTAGTTCAAATTATAGTTAGTATTCTAAATTTATGAATAGTGAAGAGTTTATTAATACGATTTATTACTTGCACTATATCGTATAATAGTATTATACTCGAGGTATTTTTATTAAATCATAATATTTGTTACTAAATCCGATTATGATGTAAAAACCAAATATAAAACGAACGGTTTTTTTTTTTTTATAAATTGGTCTTATATATATCATTATATTATACCTTATTATTATGTACGAAATATTTAGATTTGGATTATAATATTTCAGCTTCTCAATATTGATAACGACGGAATTATAATATTGATTTATTACGAATTTACAACTGCTGTGTTTATGCGCTCATAAAATGTGTATAAACTGTAGCTGTCTTGACAGTAGCTGAAGTAATAATAATTATGATATTATTCATCGTAAAATAATATCTCGATCGTAGAAATTATATTGTGGTCGATTCAGTCAAGACAGATGACATCAGTAGTTGGTAAGTAAAGCTAACAATACAAATTCACGGTTAATGTAACTCAAGGATTAGTTGAAACAATTATGATAAAATGTAATATATCAACTGCATCTATTGATCAGAAACCGTTATGAAAAAATACACAAAATGGCAAACTATAGTATGATTCTAAAGTCCGATCGAAAGTCGTTGGTATAGGGAAGTATATACTTAGATTGTACCTATATGACTACTACTATTTTTTTTTTGTACATGATCTAAATCTTTTTAATAGCTTATAATATCACTGGACTATGTCAATTTTGAGTCTGTAGAGTAAGTTACTAATAATTAAATTAAATATTATCATATTTTCATACACAAAAATCTAAAAAATAATGTTTGAAATACTTACGATACTACAAAATTGTGGTTGTATTATCATATAACTATTCGATAATTGACATGGTTTGGTGCAATAATATTATTATTCTCAGCCGTCGGAAGTTACGACAATACATACTATCAATTATAACAATAATTGTTGTGGGCAAGTACGTAGAATATGATGTGGTAGTGGGTGGCGTTGGCGTGTTAGCCATAAGACCAAAATGATCGTGGGAATACTTTTAACTTCCGATATATATAGACACATATTTTTTTTATTTATTGGTCTTATATTCGCTTCGAAAACTTGTTCATCATCAATACTACATTGATTTAAATTTTTAATATTTACATTGTTAACATGTAACATTTATGAACCCCAAATTAAAATTAAAATGACAAATTATACTATCATTTTATACGAAATTACATAAATAAAATGAAATATAGATAAACATGTCAAGTGATAATATAAGAACAAATGATATTGTAATACTTATAATAATTATAGAAATATTCAAGTTCTTTCGTTAATTTGTATTTATTTATTTATTTTTTTTTTTATCTATCATTTTAATAAAAAAATATTTTATATGATTTTGACAAGTTAAAAAATACATATAATATATCGGAACAAGTATAGGTTAAGTATAGCGTGATTAAATTTAAACGATATAGAAGTAAGACTAATGTTTGTATTTCTAACCATCCAAAAATTACTACACACCAGTACACCAGTACTACTATGGCTCATATCTCAAAAAATCGTATTTTTTGAGTATATTTTAAATTCCATTTTTAATTTTAGCTTTATTTCGTAATTTTAAATTTAAATTTGTTGCGAATGTAAAATAAAATTACACAAAGAGAGTAAAATATTTTTAATATGACGTATACAATATACTTGTAATTTCAAATTTAGTTTTGTATTTGATCATTTCCCTGCTCACTTAAAAATATTTTAAATTAAAATAATTCACTATCAAAGGTGTATTAATGTCAACTATACATTAGAATATTTTCTGCTCACGATTTTTTTCAGTTTTGTACAAAAATGAAACCAGTTACTTAGATGACTAGAATAAAAACGATGCGATTCATCGGAGTTTTAAGCAACGATACACAATGCTGCAAAAAGGGACAAATCAATTTTAACCATGGCATATAGGGTACTTGAATTCAAAAATTCTCCAGTTTCTGTAATTATGTCTATTATAACTGATAGGTTGTAGATATAACGCACAATGAAGATAATTCATTGATATACTATTGATTTAAATATTTACATAACTATAATAAAGTATTTCTTGTTTATCGAACTAAATACTATACGTCCTACAGTTTTATTTTTTAACTGAAACTTTAGATGGTTTCAGAAATGGTGGGAGGAGGTGATGCACGCGCGGTCCCACCTCTGGAGAATATTACATAAACGTATATTATTGTATATCTACTGCAGGTTTATTAATTAAACTCAATATAATATGTACTATTAACGGGGAAGAACAAACCAGTTTTTACTGACTCGGTCACCGTTGTTGATCGAAGAAAGTAAATAATAATATATTAGTTGTTAAAAAAAAAAAATAATAAATAACAACAAAAAGGAAAACACATACACATCATGGGTATCATTATAGGTATACCTATAATTAATAATAATGTTACATAGTTACGTATATAATCGAATAGTGTGCTAATTACTATATAATATATTTACATGTAATCTTTAAATCACTTTTAGTGATTAATAACTCTGAAAACCAATTGTAAATCGATATGTTATATTATCATTAATTTAAGTTATATATATATGCATTAAATTTAAACAGTAGAAGTATATAAAAAAATAGAAGTAAAAAAAGAAGAAAACAACTTGAAGGTTGTTATATTAAATAATCTAAATCGTTCAAACGCGAAATAATAATTGTGTAAGTTTAAGTATATTATAAATTATAATTATTATAATTATTATAATTATATTTAAAAAAAAATGTTTTTATTATTTATAATAAAATATGAAAGTATAGCCATTGGATAAATGTATGATATACAATAATATTATTATTTAATGACAGTGATTGCTATATTTTATTTCTTAACAATTTAGGTTGTAATTCTTGAAAAATATAAATTGTGGGTTAAAGTTTGGGTTACAATTAAAATCGATGTTAATTAAATGGCACCATTTTTTTTTTTTTTTTTTTAATGTATGATTAAGATAATTTTAAAATATTTATATTCAATTCTGGTTCCCAATATTTTAAGGTGTTTATGGATTCTAAGCCAGATTCGTTGGCTTCAACTGTAGTCCCTGTTTATTGAATAGTTTAAAAATTATTCTATGAAATCATAGGCTCTTTTATATGCATTTTACCATCCACAATCATACATTAATAAAATAAACAATAAGCCACTTACTTAACAATGAAATAACCACGTATAAAAGTATTATTGGTATAAATAAATGTGATTTTTTTAGTGCATGTATTCGTATACTAGTTAAAATGGTAGGAACAGAAGTGTTGATATTGATAATCTTTCCGATGATTAATTAGAAAAAATTAGATAAAAATCAATCGCTTCATTTTATATTTGTTTCTAAAAGTTTTTGCTGTATAGAAAAATATAAAAATATGTTATGCAAAGCTTAGTCATATATTTATTTTGTGACTATATGTATAAAGTACAAAATATTAAAAAAAAAAAAAAAAAAAGCCCCAAGCGTATACTTTATATGTGGATTTGTCTGTTGATTTTGTCTCCATTCAATTTAAAAAAATATATATTTACAAAGAAAAACTTACCTAGAACAATTTATTCTTGCTTTAGATAAATAAAGTAAATTTTTTAAATATTTTTTTTAATAAATAAATAAATAATATATATATTTTCATTTAAACACTTATTGGGAAACTATATTTAATAATTTTTTATTATGAATATTTAATACCTGTTTGAAATAAAGTTCAAAAGTATTTTCAACAAGTATTTATGTACTTGTTCTTGTTTTATTTGGAATCTATTGAATCGTATTTAACACTTGTCAAATTTGGTGAATTACGCTTAACAAAATACATGTATTTATGTACATACAAATCCAAGTCCCAACAAATATATATTGCTACCGACGAATTCAAGGTCCGGAAAATGTATGTCGAATGTGTATGTATATTATGTCTAATAATAACATGCATTACTATATTATTATAGAGGCCAACGCGTCGTTGATGGATTTTTCTCGCTTTTAAGCCATTATATTATATTATACTATTATTTTTTGCTCTAATAACGTCGAGTAATACTCGCTCAGTGCAGATTTAATCGAAGACCATGCGTGTATAATATGCCGACCAGAGCTTAGTGATAATATTATGGTATCGGCGTAATGCATCTGCATAATATGCGTACCTCTACATTACATTTTATGTAATTTTCTTTTTTCCTATTTATTTCCAGTCGGACGGAACGTGCGTTGGTGGCGGAGGAGGTGGCAGTGGCGATGCACCAGCGTCGTTTAATTAGACACTCGACCTTCTACGGAAACGTTGACGGTGTCATTGTTTGAATATGTATACCTATCTGTATCTATACATATGTCATATTATATGCATAATAATAATATCATCATCCAACGATTTCCATTCAAGGTTTTGTCATCGTCGTAATGATCCGACCGACTAAAGTCCAATCGTCTCTACTCTCTGCTATCGACCTATATAATGACCTCATGTATCGTGCAGTGGGGAGATGATCAATGAGCCTAAAAATGGTTTTTTGCCAACATTATTTCATATACGTATTTAGGATTTATTGCGTTTTATTGTTTTGTTAAAATGTAAACTTTCCTTTTTTTTCTTAGGTTAGTGTTGGCGTGCAAAGAATACACTTAAATGTAATAGAGTTATCTGACACTTATACAAGGTGAAACGGAACCAAAGTCATCGTTTCCGCTGTATAAACAGGAAAACCGTATATCGAAACGCGTTTTCAAGGAAACCTCCGATCGATCTCGGAAATGGCTTATTGGTGATTATTACCATTAGAATAATGCATTTTTCAAATACATTGGTTAGATTCGTTACAGGTGCTTAAAATTTACAACAATAATCAATGAGAGATGGAGGTAAGCATAAAGTAGGTGCGAGTATGTATAAAAATATTTATATAATAAATGAACAATCATTATTAATAATATAAAATCGTTTATATTATAATTATTATAGTTTCAGATTATGCATTAAATTGATTATTAATTTAAACATTGTGATTTTTGTTATTTTTAAATTTATATTTATATATTATATTTTAGTCTTTAGATATATAGATTTGTAGTATGAATATAATAATATGATATATCATTTTTACTTATTCCTACATGAATAAAACTACCAATTTGATGATAATGAAATGCAAATTTAATTTCTGTGTAATTGGTTTAATATTAATTTATATTGTTGAAATTAATTGTTAACTTCATTTTGAAATCAGTAAAGTGAAATTAATTTATTATTTTCGTACAACTTAATTACTTTGTTGCGTATTCCTACAATATAATAATTTATGGTTTTAAGAGAATTATCTAACATGCGATCTTTGAAAACAATAATCATTACATAATAATTAACAGTTAAAATAAAAACCACGATTAAATAATAACAATGGTTATATTGACTTCAAATGAACATCTAGAGTAAAATCTGACTTGAATTGATTTATGATTGAAATCGGAAATTCAATTATTGTGTGTCAATTGAATTCAATCATAACCGTTATTATGATAACACTGACCGTTATTCTAAATGCATAGGTAATAATAATAAACAGTTTGAAATTTAATACTGTTTAGAACCTGATATGAATTAAATTGCATACCTACAACACTGCTTTAATATATTTAATCTAGTTGGTTAATTGCATTTCAACTTAGATCAATACCATTTATAATTGTATATTTATTTTAAAACATAACAATAATATAATATGCTAATGATTTTTTTATAATTTTTTTTTTTCAATTTAAATTTAAAATATTTTAATACAACCTTTACATACTATTTACGTAAAAAATATTATGAAATAATAATTCATTTGAGTGTAGCTGTATCAAAATATAGTCTTAATATGTTGTAACAAGAATTTTTCATATCTGCTCCAATAAATTAATATACCTATTTAATTAAATAATAAATCTAATTATGAAATTCAAATTACTTTTATACTTTACATGGGTAATATGTATGTGTTAACGTATGGCTAATTAAGTGAATGAACGTTTAGTAAACATTAAAAAAGATTTGTCCTGTTATATAATATGGAGTACGTACCTATTGAAAGTACTTCTTAATATTGAATAATACATTTAGGAGAAATACTTACCTATTTTATTAATATAATTTTTAAAGTATTTTAAATAATATTAATTGAGGAAAATTTTGTGAAAAATTACTGAGTAAAAATATGTTAGCCTTACAGCATAATTACCATTTTCATTATTGTTAAATTATAATATTTGTAGTAAACAACATTTTCTCGTTAATTGACGTTTTATTTTTAAAAAAATATTAAATAATTAAAACATTTAGAATATTAATATTTCATCGTAAATAATTCTGAATTAAAAGGAGAACTCATCCAAGTTTTGTATGTTAAGATATTAATTAATAAACTCTAAACAAATAAAAAAATTATTTTAATCATTTCTTAGAATAAGATGGAGAATAATAAGTTGTTGCTAAAATTGATGGTAAATATGAATTCACTTTAACAGTTAAGTTTAGTGAGTTTAAACATAGGTATTCAAACAACTTAAATTATATTTTATATTAAAATTATAAAAACATTTTATTCTATGTAAATATTATTATTTTTAAACACTTAAGTGAAAGAAAAAATATAAAATAAATTATTAAATTAATAAATTATTTTAATATAATACTATACAGAGAGGAAGGGAGTATCAAAAATGTATACACTGAATCTTAAAAAAAATGTGCACTTGAATATCATCGATCATTGTCTAATAGAAGAGATGATCGCTTATTTTTTGGACAAAGATCTAGATTTTCACTCAACTAGCACCATTGCTTAAAATATGGAATGATTTTAAAATTTACTGTGAATCGACGCAGTAGTAGGTATATAGGGTAAACCAAAATTGTATTGGTTTTGCTTATTAATTAGTAATTACAGTGAGTAAAGTTTTGTTAGACTATCATTTTCATCTGTTTTTCATAAAAAACAACCTCATTTGTTTGAAAAGCATTATTTTTAACAAATAGTTGTATTTGGTTGAATGTATGAAAATCACACATTTAATACCAAATTTAACCCATACACCCATACACGCATATTTTTGGTATCTGTGTACAAGTATTGTATTTTATATAAATTAATATGTAATATTATGTCATGAGTTATAGCATAAATGTTTTGAATAACCAGTAATAGGTATTAGATTATATTGATAAAATATATACCTCTCTTCTTTAATATTTAACTAAATGTTTGTTTTAATTTTCATACATGAATAAATCGGTTAAGTTTACACGGTTTGCGTCATCGAAACAATAAGTTAAAATATATAACGTAAAAATATCGTTAGGACAATTAGAGAACTCCTCTTGCCCATTGAAAATAATATATATATGTAATATATATATCGTTATTATAATTGTTATTATTCATACAATCATAAGCGCACGCTTATATATAGGTATGCATATCCAAGGCCACAGCCAGAGAGTAATAATATTATGACGAATGTATGATAACAAACTTACAAGCCCATAAAATTAATTTAAATTTATTGTGGGAAATCTCAAGAAAATCTAGCCGGTAATACGCTTACAGTCCACTAGGTGCGTACTCATAAAACGTACAGGTACGAGTACAATATCTGAAGGTTTTAAAAATGTGTTTTAAAAAAAAAAAAAATTCTTTATGGGAATTCAAATACGGTTTTACGATTATTCATAATAATATTATTTTCTCACGTATTGTCTTCATAGTGTTGAAAACAATAGATTTCAAGGTATTATATTATTTTATAGGTGAATCGGTGTGGTCGTTGCTCGTCATGACCTTTTAGTCAAATTGACTTTTACAATCACATCATCAAGAATATAAATATTTTAGTATTTATCCAAAGAAAAAATGTACCTACAACAAATGTCATATATTTATAGGTTGATTAGAAAATTCGTCAAATCCATTCCTCGTCACACATTCTCTGGTATTTAATTGGAACAACTTCGCTTTAAAAAACTCAAGGCCAAGATATTTCATAAAAGTTTAACAAAATGCACACGAAATTCCGTTGCTATATTTACGCATTAAATTAATCAACGATAGTACATTAATTACTAAAATAATGTAATTTTATTAATACTTTATTGAATTAACATCAGTAAAATCCATTTTTTTTTTTTACATTTTATCGTATATATTTTTTTCTTATCGATTAACAATTTATTTTGCTTCAAGTTAATTATCTATGTCTTGTAAAAAAAAAAAAAACGTGTAAAAATTTATATTGGGTAATATAGCACTGTTTTATAAAGTAAGGGCGTATGCGTTGACGCTTGAAATATGTTAAAATACCTACCTAATAAAAATATTTTAATTGTTTAATTTTACATCCTGCTCATAAAACACATTCTTCATGTGTTACTATTATTGTTCAGTACTATTATGTTTTTATTTTAATATTACATTCGTTGACTTACTATGATTAACCACAATTATGGTTTACATTTTTTTACATACTATCGAATCAGTACTTTATTATTCTAATTAAATAACTATTACCTGCGCCAATTATTAGGTATCTATTTTTAAATATTTGTGTTCATACTATTACAAAATATGGCCGATAAAAAAATATTATATATTATAATAAATATATATTATATATATTAAATATATAGTAAAAATTTTTTGCTTTAGAAATTATTATTAAATATAGTATGAGTAATTTGTTGAAAATTAAATTACTTAATAGGTACATAATTAATTTACATAATATTATAGTATATAATAAATTATAATAGTTTCTTCCTTAATAATGTAATACACTGAATTTCAAAATACTTATAATTGGATTAATTTAATTTGGATAATATATATAACTATTACTATAAATTATAATTATTTATTAATTTGATTTTAAACGTGAATTGGTTCTTAATATATAAATACATAAACATAAGTGTAAGATACCATTTGAAAACCGTGTATTGTTATGTTGATGTTATTAAGAATGGTATTTGAAAATTTTAAATATTAACCTTTTAATATGCTTTATTGTTTAGGCAGTTAACGTAGTATTCCAAATTATTTTAAACAGTAACCTTTAAAATATTATATTGTGTCACGTTGGAAGTATAAGGGTTATTTACAAAGTATCTTCACCCCCTCTTTTCTTGTCAAGAACTACTGCCCTTTTAAACAGCAGGTAATTTTTCTAAACATTTTGACATATAAAAATCAAAATTTGAATAAATAGTTTTTGAGTTATTTCATTTTCTGTATTATAGATAATAATTTTATGGTTTTAAATCTATGTGTCTATATTAATTTGAAAATTTTAGTTATTTATATTAATTTATCAATTCATATAATTCATAAAAATGGTTCAATCATAATAAGCATTAGATCCAATATTCTATCAATAATAATGCTCATATTTTAAGTCAAATAAATCAACATTATTAAAAATACAGTCTCTAAATAATTTACAGTATAAAAAGGGGGGGGGTGTTTAATTGGAAACTCAAAAGTTATCTCTACAAGATAAGGTAAATAGTACAAAATATCTCAATAATTTTAAAATATGGTCTACAGTATATTTAAAATTTTAAACATTCAAAAATATATAATTTAAATAAATTTATTATTAAGTTTAAAAATAAGGACGAGAATGCTTGGTAAATCACTCTGTATTTAATATCTTTGATGAAAAAATTATTCCATGTTGAAATCCCAATTCAGTTTTTATAAATATTGCATTAATATCTGGTATTAATGTATTACTTGCATATTTTATTTTTATATTTCTATCTTCAACGCACAGTATTATTTACTGTCCATAAAAGCAATGGAAATAGCGATTGGGAAGAGAGTTAATATAGACCATTGGGTGGAAAATCTTTTAAGTTAGTAAGTATTTGTAACTCAGTATTATATAATGAGGTACTTATTCGACTTTTAATGTTAACGCAAAATTGAGAAACGCGTAGGGAGCGGTGGGCATATAAAGTCGTTTAAAAATACACTATACGTATATATTATGAATGTTGCTGTTGTATAGTTTTTTCCTCCACACAACTATTATTACCTATTATTATTATTATTATCGTACTTACTTCGCATACAATGACATAATGTGCTATATTATGTATAATATAGTACGCTAGTACGCATCTGTGTATGGTCGTAAATTTATCGGACTTCAGTCGAAAAGGCTGTAAACGCATAAAAACACGACACGACTCCCAAAACTCCTAGACGGGTTTAACTTTTAATAAAGTCGCAGATAATAACATTTCCGGTTGTCATAATAATATATAATATAGCTTCATCATTCATATATAACATAATAATATCGTTAAGACCGCACGTCTCGCGTGGATATAATATAATAATATTATGTTATACTATAATATAGTCCTTTCTCTCTCTTGGTATTTCTTTGTTTCTCTTTTTTCTATTATTATTACTATAACATTGCTCTTCTCGCCGCCGTCGTGGCGCGGCACTGCAGTCTTACATTAATCATGTTTTGTCTTTGAACTGTATATATGTGCTGCTATTATATATTATATAGATATTAATTACTGTCCGTATGCTCCCGATGTCTCTCTCCATACAAAATTCACCCAAAACGTTGGACTAAATATGCTACTCAACGCACGTGCGGATCTATACAGTATGATTTACCGAGCATAATCATTCTCATTTGTTGATAGTGGACTTATTTACATTTTTAAGTATTCACTTGTCTGATACACATTTTTTTTATTTTATTAGTTTTATTAGAACTTTAAATTTTTACTTTGAATTGTCAAACAGATGATATATTTTCCATTTTAAATCAAAATTCAAACGATTTCTAAGTTTTTTTTTGTTAAAAACCTAAAATATATATATTTTTTAGTGAATAAAACTTGGATAGTGTTTTTTTTTTTTTTTAAAAAAAAAAAAAAAGGAAAAAGAATACTAATTTAATAATATATTAGTATTTATTAGTATACTAGTATAATTTATAAATCATTATAAGTAGGTACTTTTGCCTTTGGTGCATGAAGTATAATAGTATTAAAGGATAAAATGGGTGTGAGCATGCTTGATGAATCATCCTGTATTAATTTTAGTATTTTTATATATAACATACATAACATAATATGTGTGTATTATTATTATATTATATATATTACATACTATTATTAATAATAATATATTACTATTACTATGTACCGAGTCACTGGAGTACGTATACCTTACCTTTTGGTTAAACTATTGATATTTCGTTCGAAATCAATGATCACCCGTTTCGGCACTAAACATTGTTTATAAATGTATAGCCGATCGAGAGCACCTCTATTACAATATTAATATGTCGATATAATATTTCACTGGGTAGTTATAGATAATCTTTATAGTAAGTTCGATTGATACATGAGCGTGCATTAAATGGTATCTATCAGTACCTATATTACTTATATTTTGAAATCGTTCTGAATCGATCGTTGTGTGAGCGCCGATGTCTTACTATAACAGTTTTGATGTGTTATTTTACACAGGTACTTTGTTAATTTAATTTTTTTAATATTATATTTACTGTATTGTTTAGCCTTACAATTTGTCCAGTAATTTATTTATCATTTAGAATACAATTTAATATACATAAAGTGTACTCTCAATTATCATCGGAATATTTTGGCTTGGCATCTACGGATGATATAAGCGATTTCCGCGGATAATCCGCAAAATTAAAATTCTATATAAATATACTTGTATACATAGGTATCTGCATGAAGATGATTCCATACAAGACTATGGATAATTCATCCACTGATAATCGAGAGTACATTGTATATAGGTATATAAATAATGATAAATAATAAATATTAAAATATAGTTCGAATAATATAAATGTACATAATATTATTATGTAGTAGTCTTTTCAATTTTTATTACTTACAATAGATGTTTAAAAGAGACTAGTAGATAACTTACTATGTAGTGTACCTATAGGCATAGGTGCAATTTGGTTTAAATTTATTGGGTTGTTAGATTTAAGTTGATCAAAGTGATCCGTGAGTAACTTTGCCCACTCTCACATAAAAATTCCATGTTGTTATTAATCATTTGGAAGTGCTAATATGAAATTTGGGGATGCTAAGAAACCCCAAGCACCCCCTCCCCAAAATTGCGCCTATGCCTATAGGGCTATAGCTTCATTCAGTAGCGTACCGAAGGGGGTTAACCCCCCAGAAGTGAAACATGTAGGTATAATCCTTTTTTGGATTATTATATTAATAATATTCTATACATATACATAAATGGTAACCTCCTCCCCATAAACGAATTCTGTGTACGCCACTGGCTACATTTAGTTAATAATCTGTAAATGAATTAGATATAAATGTGTAAAATCAATAATATTGCTTCTACAGTATATTATTTTTTTGTATTTTTAAGTTTTAACAATAAGCAAATTAAAATATTTATTTTATTTATTGTCACTTTTTTATAAATTAACATCAATGAGCATCATTTCAAATCTATCCATTAAAATAATTATAGATTTAAGTGATTAAAATTGTATAGTTTAAACCTTTTTCAGAACGACAATTGTCTAAGTTTAATTTAAATAGTTTAATAAAAGTTTTATATAGGTGCATACAAATTATAATAGGTATGTTTAATAAACTAACATTATATTTTTTTTTTGTAACAGAAAAAAATTGTTGGTCCAAGTCTCTCCATTATAAAGAGGTTTTACTGTACCGTATTGTAATTTTTCGTTTATGAAAAATAATATGAATTTAAACTTCTAGATTTGTCATATTTTTATATTCAATAATCATAAATAACTTAACAAATTCAAATAATGTTATACTTAAACAATTTCCATATTTTAATAAGTCAAGAACGTTTTATTATTATTAATAGTATATATTTAATGTAATAGCATTATTAAATATTATTCGTAATGGCTAGAGATGATTAATGGAAATGATTAAAATAATTTATCGATTACACATAACCGTTTTTCAAGTATTCAAGTTATTTATCTGTCGAGTATTAAACAAAATATTTTTTTATACATAATGGTATAAAATGATGGCAAAAATGTCATCTTTACCATTTTTATGAATTTTGCATATAAATTGCATATTTTTGAAAATCGACGTTTATATTGTAATCGATTTTATGGAACCAATTATTATTTTCTTACAGGCCATTTCGTTAAATTCACTAGTACTTTTTTACATTTACAATGATTTTATAAAGTGAATTTTGTTGTTACTCACTATAATAACATTTCATAAATCAATTAAGCTTGATTCTCACAAAACTATACTATCTTATTATTTTTTTTCATATCTTACAAAATTTTAAATTTTTCCCTTTTTATATTCATTAATTAAACTTAATGTTTGGTCTTTTTGTCCTGTCGATATTTATTTTAATTTTATTTTGAATTTTTCTATTTTGGTGATCACCACTCAAGCGTTAAAAGCAGACTCCGGCATGTCGTCTCTCTCTTTTTTGCGTGTAAGATATTAATTCGTGGGTATTAAAGTCTCAAGTTAGAAAGCTCAAGTTTTCAAAAGAAGCTAATTAAACTTTAAAACAGTTCACTAAATGGTAATTAAGTTAAATTAGCATCCAAAGGGTTTAATTGAAGTATATCGGCTTATTTTATAAGTTAGCGTGAATGATAACTGCATTGTTGTATATACTGTTTTTGTCTTTTAACTAGTCATTGATATAATCTGTTGAAGAATAAAATGTTACTCATTGTAAAATTAAAATAACTTGTCATCTATAAAAAAAAAATAATTAATTTATATCATGTTTATTATCACGCTCTAGCTATGTAAGCTATATATGTATCATTACACTCAATAATTTCTAATTATTCAAAGTTTTATCAGTAATTTGTAATTTTTATATTGAACGTTTTGAAAACAATGTGTGTACTCAGATTTTCTGTATTTTTTTTTCTCATCGTACAATTAGCCAATACAACACTATTATAGTTTTTTTTTATTATTATTAAATTATTTTATTGGATATAATATATGACTATGTCAGACTCACAAATGATTATTTAAACATTTAATTACATATGTGTAGGCTATAGATTGAAACTCACCAGTAAAATAAAAAGAATCAGATACATTTTTTTTCGGTATTTCATAAGATAAAAGTAAAGACCATAATATTACACTTGTAATCGAAAATTGGAAAAGGACTAAAAAATTCCTTTGATGTCTTTTATTTTCTTTTTCTCTCGAGTCTAAGTTCACCCTCTTTGTATCTTTATTTTTATATTCGAGTCATGGACCTATTGGTTTTACAATTATTTCTTTTTTTACTCTTTGACAAAATTTTAAAGAATTGGATATTGGACACAGATTGTATTTTAAAGTGGCTATTTTTATTTTATCAATACATTTATCACGTGTAACGTATCGGAAAAATGTTTTAAAAAAAGTGTTTATGTTTGTGACACAATTCTTTTTAATACAACTTTGACCGTTTTCAACCAAATTGAACATAAATCCTTTTCTAAAGTGTAATATTGTTTTATGAAATCGGCAATTTTGATGCAACCTAACCAACAGAAAATTAATTTTTACTACCGATACAATTATTAATGGAAGGTCCGAGATTCAATCATGAAAAAATTTATATACAGTCGAATCTTTGTACGCTTTTCGTGTTTCAGTCATAGGCGTAGCCAGGCCCTTTTTTCAGGGTAGGTATGCAAGAAGTCTGTGTACCACAGTAATAACTCATCTATGAGGGAGAACATACAATGAAATATATTTATAAATATACAATGCATACATGAGTATACAATGACATGACAGACTCACTAATTCAAAATTAAGCACAACTTAAAAATCTCATCTCAGTGTTCATATTTTTTAAAACTGTTTACACCTACCCAACCTTTACAATACATTTTTTAAACATCAATTTTTTAATACAATCATACAAGTCAAATATCAACAATTCTTGTTAAGTGTTGAGATTCACAATCATATTATAAGGAAACACTATTAACAAATTTAATAATAATTTTTATGTAAAAAAAGCAAGTTACTATATAGCTAAAATATATTTTTTATAACAATAATACATTATTATTATATAATAAATTATATTAGAATTATCGATTTATATTTTTACAGAGTCATTTGCCTTGTAAAATTCATCTTATTTTTGATATCATCAATAACACTATCAGTATTAATTGCAAATTCTTGTTCTATACTTCTCAGTATAAGACTGTTGAGTTATTCACTGGTAACTATGGCCATATAGTTGTGCAGGAAGAGTTAGAATAATATAAGTATACAATATTATGACATGATTAGTGATTGTCATACCAAAACCGTCAACGGCCAACAGAAAAAAAACTATTTCAAAATTTAAAATAATTAGTAGTCTTTCAAAGTACACGGCTACTTCTCAAAATGGCACTTATCGTATATTTAATATATGGTTTCAGGATATGCAGTGACATATCCTGCGATCTCTCTATCCATGCTTAAGGTTTCAACCAATGTGATCTTATTGAAGATGACAATTTTATGATGTTTTTGCCGGCACATCCGGTTAGGATTGGACGGTATAATAATACCATATAGTATAATAATAATAATATTATTTTATTATTACTGCTACTAACACTCATAACGCAGCATCTACGTATTATGTATATTAGTTGAGAAACTGATACATCATTCTCACCTTTTGAATATAATAAACGTATGTCGTCAACTTAAATCATAGTAATTAACTACATATATTATAATATTACACTATTTTAGTGATATACGATGATCATATTATTGAGAAACTAACTTTAATTTAATTTGCAGATTTTTCAGAATATGTATTTTCATCTTTCCCTTTGAAAAACATATCGTCTAAAATAATAGATATATTGTATAATAAATAATAAATAGTGTAAAAATATCATACAATATATAATAATTCTAAGCTTGTGTGAATAATTAATCAAAAATTAGATTCTACCCACTGATATGGTATTTGGTATTATATTATTATAATATACATAGGTGGTAAGACCTTGAGTTTATGACGTTTTTTTTCTTCGTTAGTTAATGATAATAAGGTGTACAATGTTATTATTGTTTTTGTTTTATGAATCTATTATTAAAACGTATAATAATATTATGTATAGGTTTTTTTTTCATACATATCTTGTGAGAACTACATCCTGAATGTTATATGTATAATATAAGCACAAGCATTTGTGTAAGAATAATTTAATTAAGTACTTGCCTCCAAGTTATTAAACATGGATGTACCTACCTAGTTTTGTAACTTTTAAGAAAATAAAAAAAATATTATAGTGTGCTTTTAGATTCTGAACGGAGTTGTGAATGTATTTTCTATTGAATGTTTTAAAATTTGCAGTATTATATATTTATATGTATATTAAATTTAGTAATGAAGCGTAATATTGCACACACACACTACAGTACTACACAGCACTCGTTTATCTACCAGCAAAATAATTTTATTAAAGTTATCAATTTATCTACTTCAAATAGCATACTATTAAAATCAATATTTCTATTATCAAACCATCATTAGGTATATGAAATCTATGTTAAACTATGTAAATAAAATATAATATTAATAAACATGATAATTCATCAAATATGCTTACCCCAATTTCTCTTTTAAAAATAAATTGGTTCAAATTTTAAATTTTGAAATTTTTTATGATATTTAAAAATCATATTTTTGAATTCTTAAAGTGTTTATAGTGTTTATACCATATTTGTTGTTTAAATGAGAACCTGCTCCTTTTTTATAAGAAATTTGATTAATAGATAGATATTTGTTTGAGAATGTCGATGTATTCTACATAAATCATAATTTAAGGGAGTAGTTTCATTTTATTGAAATGTTTATACTTGGAATAATAGCTTTTTTACAAAAATAAAAAACTTAAAATATAATATTATGTAATATTCAATCTAGTACTTACTTTACTCAGACAATTTTTTTTTATAAATTTTAACATGTACTTAAATAAATTTATATTAATTGATGCAATTTTACTATCATCAAAGTTTCCAAATCTTTACCCGTTAATCATTATTATCGACTATTATCTTTACTATACATAATATTTAGTGACATGAAAATTAGGTACTGGTTTAAATCTTAATTTTAATACATCAAAACATCGAAAAGAATCATCAGTTAAATAATTTACAGTTGAAACTTTGAAAGATTGGTTGAATGTGGTCTTGTGTGAAAAACAAGAATATGTATCGCTATACAGAACATTCCTTAAATAGTATAAAAATATAAATAATTTAAAAAATGATTTTTTAGTTAACCATAAAAAATCTGAAATATAAGAATTTAGAATAAATGCATTATTAATGTAAATAAAGGAGGTAAACGTGATAGACGAATCACTCTGTATATTCGGTTGAAAAAACAACTAACGCTATAATGATATAAATATAAATGTAAAAATAAATATAATATAATATATCACAATAATATTATAAACCATAAGACACGTATTGTGCATATTGTTATAATATATCGTTATACATAGGGCACATCGGAAATCATAAAACCTGCGATTACCATCTCTTCCCGCTCTTCATCGGTGACGTGAATTTAATATTATATATGTGTACGTATTGCTCCGACGTGTACGTAGATATAAAGTATATAGTAGGTACTTATATAATACATGGCGATGGCGTATTTTACTAAAGCCGATGAAGCCACGCTATTATAATGTACGTATGTATACCTAAACCTATATATAATACATAGTAACAATATAATATATAAAACCAAAAATAACAATCGTACGAACGTTATTTCCGTTGGATTTATACGGCGGGCACGCGATTCTTCATCGTCGTCCGGGCGATAACGCAGTCTCAGAGACAATGCCCATTGTGTTTTTCGTATTAATTTTGCATTTCCCAATGGAAGAAACACGACCGGGAAGACTGCGCTCGTGCGCGCTTGTGCATCTCTATACATTTATATACATGTAGGTACGATATTTTATTCGCTGAGTTGTATAGGTATTAATAATATTAATATTATAATAAAGATTCATAAACGCACATTATAATACCTACGCGATATACATATGTACTTGAATCATATAAGTGTATACTGCAAGTTGTGATAGGATTGGGAGGGGGTGTAATCTACGTACTCGTGGGTTATTGAGTATGGTGCCCGCGTTACCTACATATTATATACAATATATAAGGTGCATACCATAAATCGGTCTTCTAATAATGATAGCATATATTTGGTTGCAATCCATTACGCTGTATTGTATGCAGTATTACTGAAAAATATACTTGGTTGAGTTCTTACAAAATGCACTCAGTTTTTACGTGCAATCCACTGACTTATAAGTTTATAAGCCTGTCCATTTTGTAAAAAGTTGAATATTCTTTATAATAAAAAAACATTATTTTCTTTTTATGAATTCAAAAACCATCAGAAAACTTCTCCTAATGTAAAATTCTGTCAATTACTCACTCAATATTTCAGATGACCATAACTATTCCAAAGTGAAAATATTCACAGAAGCTGTGTTAAATCAGAATTCTTAACAACAAGTCTATTAAAAATTATCACTAATTAATCATCTGTATGAGCTAATTGCATCAATTACCCTCTTTTTCTTCTTCTTACAGTCTAAAATATTTTTTTACAAAATTAAGTTAACTTAATATACTATACTATATATTATTTTGCATTCTAAGTTATTTAACTATAAATTATTCATAGTGCCGTGCGATCAGTTATCTTCATTGTTAATTGGTTGTTGATATGATATTATATTTATATTATTTTGAGACTGTGCTTTTATTAATTTATTTTTTTTTATTTTATTTAGTATAATATGTTGAATTTTAATAGTATGTATGGCAATCACAATAGTTTTCGAGCTATAATAACTTTTAGGTTGAAAGCTAAAAAAAAATGCATCTACGCGTGCACTTTAATTTTATGCTCACGCATCGTTGAAATACAAATGATTTCAAAAGTTTCCCAGGACAACTATACTATAATGGTATGGAAACCAGCAAACCAAAACGCGAAACGTCGCGTCGTATACAACGTTTAAGATTAATGAGTAGCAAAGTATGTGATATTGTCTAAAGTCCTCTTATGGTTTAAATGAAAAAGAAATTGTAAAGTTAAATCCATATTTCATTTTTAAAAAATAAAATAATAAATGTTACTGTTTTTTTTTTGTATTATAATGCATTTACTTTTTGGTCATTATATACTCGTATTACTATAACAAAAAAATTGTTATAAAAAATCAATAATGCTAATCAAAATACGTAAATAATGATCAAATAACACAAATATTGCAGGTAATAAATATATTTTAAATGTCCATGAACATTTTATTTTATTTTATATAAGTTGTATATGTTAATGCTTAAACGTTTTGTAGTTATAGGATATATCAAAATTTAAATATAAACATAATTATATTTTTAAATGGTCGTAGCCATTTTCCTAAACGGCTCCCGTTTTACAAAAAGATAAATTTCCAAAGGCTCCGGTTTTTCACATCACAAGTTCATTTTCATTTCATACAGATTTAAAACTGTCTCAAAGAAGTTGTGGTTAAACTTTTGTTGTTGTAAACTAGGTAAATTATAAAACTTACACAAAAAAATCATATATTGTGAATTTTTATTAAAATAATATTACATTTTAGAGTTATTTAAGAGTTAAAAAATAAAAATAAATACGTTTATAAATTAAAATATAAAAAAATCATGCCTACATAAGGCATAATTTTTTTTTAATAATTCATACGTGTTATTTTACTAGATGAAAATTTGTCTCCTAATGAACACTAGTTCTTTTAAAAATTTAAGTTTACTGACATGGCTGAGCTTTAATTTATTATTTTTTTCTACGGGAGCCGTTTAGGTATTTACCTGTTTATTACACCTTTTTGACTGGAGCCGTTTGGAAATAAGCAAACAATAGACGGAAGCCGTTTGGGATCCGACGTTTAAAAAAGGTAAAACGTTCGCAATCGTGTTGTACCCAAAAGTTTAAGGTTTTTATCTTTGAGCATTTAGTGTGAATGTACATTTGACCTTATAATACCATTGATTCCATTTCAGACATATAACTTTTTTTTTTTTTTTTTTAATAAGTCTCGACAGCTTGTCCATATGACTAACAATATTTTTTTCTCTTGTAAAAATAATATGATTTTAAAGATTGTTATATTTTTGTTTACAAGCTATATTTTTTTGTTACAATAAATTATCTACCTACTATATTTAATTCTCAATTTTAGTACTTAGAAGAAAAACTTAAGAATATTATATTTTACTTAAGTTACTTAAGTAGCTTCTGTTTTCTTTCATTTGATAAAGATACGTTTGACTGTTATTTTTAGGTTCTGTAGATTAAGGATTTTAATTTGATCTTTTTTGTGTTTTACGTATCCTAACTATAAGATTACAGTGTGTGTAGGTATGGCCTATTTTTAAACGTTATTTTTTACGATTATCTCTGGTTTTATGTTTAAAGTTTTTTCCTAACGTACGTTTTATTATTATTATTATTATTTTTTTTAGTTTGGTTTCTTTTCTTCCTTCATTTTTGGGGCCATTTTATTTTTATTTTAATATTAACAAACGTAAGAATGCTTTCATAAGTACAATGTGTGTAGGTACTGTGTTATATTATGTAATAAACTAATAACAGTATCGTGATACGTGACTTTCAGCTAGCCTGTAATTCGGGTGAACCGTCAGCATAACAATATGATATCGTTACTTCGATGATTGTACTTACTACGATCGCATGTTTTTGTTTTCGATTTTATTTCGTTACAGCGTCTATTTTTCTCCGCTGCGTCGTTGTACTAGGTAGCGAGCACCGGTATTTTACACACGTTTAATATTCATACGAATATTAAGCGATTTGGACTGCGCCCAACAGCAGTTACTTATATTATAACAGTCATAACTGCCAGCGAGTTTCGTAGGCCAAACCCGTTATTTGATCTTTTTCCCCTACATTTAATAATGGACACTTTTCGATTATACAACGATTCTACTTCATGAACAAAGGCCGATAAATTCGAAAAACTTAGCCATCGAGTGCATATTATAATGATATATTTGATAAAATTATATTAGGTATTATTATTATGGCTCATCATCTGATTACATTATATTATATTAAATTCATCATTTTAATCATTTAGTTACAACTTGAACTTGTAATATGTTTAAATAATATAATATCATAACATGCTGTGTATAAATATTTCAATATCGTGGTTATTATATAAAATTTCAGCAACACAATATTATACGATCAAAGATCAGATGGCAGTCCAATATACTGTATCCTATACATGTAGTGATATTAAAGATATATTATTATTTTATTAATGCTACTACAACACTACTGTTGAAGAGTACAGACGATAATGATGTTAGTTGTCCATCATTTACTATTATTTCAATTCAAAATATTACTTAACTGAAATCTATAATTCGACGCAAATTAATATAAGTAATATAGGTTTATAATATGTTTTCCATTTTATTTATAACTAATTTATAATTATTTGTTTAAAGAATGTTGTGTGATATACATCGTACCTACTATAAGATAATTATCGAAATACTAAATGGACCACGGTATATATAATTATTCATAGTAAATTACTTAGGTATACGTATTGGAACAAGCATCTCTACCCACCCTTGTAATTTAATGAAAAAAGTATCTTATAACTGGTTAATAATGCAATTTCAATAATATGTTAAATATATAATAGATATAGTGTCGCATAATGTCTTTGTTTATTAGGTACTTATGTACTGCTGTTAGGTTAGGTTACCTATAATGTTCAATTATGTTGTAATATTGGTCTTCAAATCGTGGTGTATAAAATATTCACTATATTATAATTTTAAGATATTAAATTTAAATTACAAGAGACTGTTACAAATAAAGTCAAACATAATTTAATTGTTTTTATTTAACTCATGTGTATACAAAAAAAAATATGTATGTAAAATAATACCTAGTTTATTTTAATTTCATAAAAATACTTAAATCAACTTTAAATTAGTATTCATAAAGTTTAATTAGATACTTCACAAAATTAACCGATTAAATTATAATATTTTATAAATAGCATATAGAATATTATTATAATAATAATATTCTGTTGTTATTTTTTAATTACGATTAAGAATGTGTAAATCGTAGTTATAGAGTACTCGGAGACTCAAAGTATTTCTTCTTTGTTCGTGACAAAAGGTGATATATAATTCAAACATGTGTATAAATTATCATTATATTATCTGTACGCCAGGCACTAGTAATTATAATATATTTTCAGCCTCTTTGCATTTGTTATTATACACTTGACATTTTATACAGTATTGTTTTTAATTTTATATCGAAATACATAATAAACTATGCGATTTTAAACAGTGGGTACGATATTGATTAGTTCTTATTATTATTTTTTATTAACTTGTATGACAGAAGTCTTTCACTATTCCGTATTAACAATCTAGATCATATTTCTAACTATGTATATATATATATATATATATATAAGTCGATATTAGTAAATGGGTATAATATATTATCTTATACTTACTGAACTTAATGAGACAATGATTTGTGATAGTCCAATTTATGTTTTAATAGCGTTTAAACCGTTAATAATAAACAAGTAATTTAATATGTATTCTGATTGACATGTATGACTTGCAATCATAATATTATTAGTACCTAGTATGCTTAAGCTTGTCTAATATTATTTACAAGTATTTTATATGATTTGTTTACATAATAATATAATATACTAGATAGTTACACATTTTAAAAGGAGTACTATATTATTTGTTTAAATTGTTACTTAAGCTGTATTTATGTATGACACTTTTATGTTGAAAAGAAAAAAAAATATTTATACACACTATTATGTCAACGTAATATTATTTTTGTACTCTGTTGTCTTAATTTGGTCATAAAAAATGCATAAACTTGTTTTTGCGGTATATTCCTTTGCTGTGGTCAGTGAACAATTTTATTGTTGTATTAGAGAAGTTAAAATCATAAAACAAAAATTATTTTACAGTTTATAAAGGAAAACCATCATAACGTGTGTAATAATAATATAATAATGTACCGATAATAACCAACATCCATTTTAGGATAAATTTATTAAATTATTAAATAATGAATTACTATTAGGTATCACAGAATTAATTAATTTTTATAGAACAAAATTAATATCACTCAATTAATAAATAATTTTTACCTGATATGATTAAAACGGTTGTTAAAAGTCATAGTAAAGTGAATAGAAGCACCCGATGTCATAATATTTTATTGATACTAGAATAGTATAATTATTGAAATTTTAATAATAATTTTCAATGCTTTCAATATAAAATGTTAACTAAAACTACCTATAAATATTTTATTCCATCATATAATTTAGAATTTAATTTAAAAAAAATATTTTAATTTTTTGACAATTTTAATTTAACTTTCAATTAAAAAAAAAAATTGTCGCTTAATCAATTTACACATAAATATAATGTAATTTTTTAAAAATATTTTTAATTGTAAAAAATAAAAATAATGTTTAACATATTTATTAATTATTGATTTACAATAAAACATAAAAAGTTTTAGAACATCTTATTATATTGGGTACCTAATGATTTATTTTATTCTGATCTCGAATGTCTACTTTATTTTTAATACATTTTCATGCAGAAACTGAATACGTTATGTGACATTTTAATTACACGTATCATGTGAAATAATAATTAAAATATTATACATTTTTTGATTATCTACCAGACAGTTTTACATGATTCACGCTTACCTGGTATGAATAATGACTGTCGTGGTTTGTGTATATTTCGAAACGTTTAATAATTTTAATAATATTAACATTTATGTTTCCTACTTTAACATGAGTCAGTCCAGGCAATACATTTGGACGTGTATATAATAATATGTATAAATGTGTTGTTTACATGAAAACTGTTGGATGATTTTATTTCTCTGAATTTTCAGCATCTACTCTGCTAAATCTGTTTAACGATAAAATTAAATTAACTGAAGAATTTTATCGTATTATAAACCTTTCGACATACATATATATATATATTTAGTTATACACAATTATTTTAAATGAAATATAATATAAATACTTGGTTATAGTTGCCATTTGTCAGTTTGTCTCATAAACATTTAAAAGTAAAACTCGTCGTCTATGACAATTTTGCACGTCTTGTGTGCATTTGATAAATGTTAAAAACCTCACGTTTAACTTAATTTCGAAACATTTAACACAATCGAAATTGTAATCATCTTTACTCAACCGTTAACTCATTCACTTTCGTAAAATTAAATTAAAATATTATAGTAATACATACATTAAAATAGTTATAAAAAAAATGCAGGCGTATAATTTTTTTTTTTTAAATAAACAACATTATGGATTGCGAAGCCATGAAATGTTTTCTTACAAAACTGTTTATTTATTACTAATGTGTCAATTTAAAATACATTTAAATTATTTTACTTATTTTTCTACTGCTAAGATTTTTCATAAATTTAATACCAAAATTATGGTTTTGTTTGCAGTGAGTTATTCAACTTGTATTACAGACCTTGAAAACACAAGTGCAGTATTATTAAATTAAAAAAAAATTTCCTGGTCAAGTACAGTAAGTCAAGATATTAATTATAATTTATTGAATATTAGCAGACGTATAATATGACTAATGAGCGTCGTATATATTATGGCTATGTTTGACATATTTGACGACGTTTATATACAAAATACCTATTTACCTATTGTAAAAACACAAACAAATCATTGTATTAAAATCCAAAAATGTTGATAGAAAATGTATAGTGGTATTATATTGTAAAAAGTTTGATGTATAAAAAAAAAACCAACATTAAACCGTAAAACTATAATATAATTATTTCGTTTTTATACACTTTAAAATTATAGAACCTGTAGTAAATACACTAATACATCATTATTATAAAATATTATATATGAATAGTTTATTTACATTTGTCAGTGTGTATAAAAATATAAAAATGTTAATAATTAATTATCATTATCGGAATAGTGACAAACTATTGAACATATTATCTATAGTCAATTGTTTTATATGTTTAATCGTCAACCTCGAAATTGTGCTCCCGTGCGAATAATTTAGTAAAATTGATCTTATAACGCAATCGTAGTTTACTATGCAAAACGAAACACAACGGAAATATACGAGGTGCGTTTTTATCATGTAGAAAATACTTAACATTAAAAAAAAAATTGGAACTACAGAATTCGCTCTTAAACCCGATACCTATTTACCGAGTAAACGGCGAAAACCGTTCGTTTTTCTATTGATGTACGTAAAACACTGTTGTTATTATCGCGAGAACGACCGGTCGGTGGTAAGGACGGCGGCGGCGAGAGCACACGTTCGCCCGGCGAAATGAACAGACCACGACAACGTCGACGTCGGAGGTTTAATTTCTTGTGCAGTCACCATTTAGACATTACCCGCGCGTGTACACTCGCCATACACACACACTCGTATAGACACAAGCCCACCCGTCCGCCTGAGTCTAATACGTACGGATATTTTTTTGCCATTTAGACACATACAAAATCGCATTTATTATACTTTATATAATATAATAATAATAATATTTTATGCACACACAATCGTATCCGAACCGATTTTTCTTCTAGAAAAGGACGACCGAGATCCACCGTTGCACGGCCCAAGTGCGGCCACCAGCCGCCGAATATACAGGTAAAGAATTGGGATTTTTTTTTAGTGCTGTGTCTTTGTTACAAATTTCAATCCTGAATTAGATTTCAATTTTTTTTTTGCCATCCTATCTGCTTTTTATTATTTTTGTTTAAGTTAATTTTAAAAATGATACGGTTTAGTGAGATGCACTTGTTTATCAATAGGTAGTAATTGTACATTGTGTTTGAGACCTGTACGCTGGGCTATAAAGTTTGTGATGGTTTTTATCATAAAAGCGTTAAGAAGGTGTTTTGTACAACAATATTATAATATTATGTGTAAAAAAATAAATTTATACCATTATTAATAGTTACTCAACTAAACAACAATAAAATGTCATGGTTTGGTTTAAACTTAACATAAAATACAAATAATATATATATTTATTAATATATTATTAATAACAATGATTTTTCTTTCTTTTTATTATACCTTCTTAATAATATAATTTATATGAAAATCAATAACGTTTGATAGGTATAAATTAGTAATAAATTGGTGTTATATTATTGTGTAAAAATAATATAAGTAAAATTGAAAATTAGGATTTGTTGAGCTATCTGATAAGCACAGAAAAACAACATTTTTGTAAAATACTCTTAACGATATCATATTACTAACGAAGAAAAAAATACCAATGTAAATATTACCTACGTATATTACTGCGGGACAGTAAAACATAATAATATGGCAATATTACAGATATAGTTTAATTACTGCAGATTAGCTATATCAATAAAAATTCGACAATATTTTTTAACACTTCTTCCGAGCATGATTTATGATAATTCCCAAACAATAAAAAATATTTGGTTTTTAATTTTGAAATTACTTGTTCCATTTTAACGTAAATAATATAATTGGCATGTTATAAATTAGGTATAATAAATTATTAAATAAATAATTTAAATATATTATCAAATATTAGAAAAATTATAATTTCTAGACTTACATTATCATTATATAAATAGTTGGCCTTAGTGTTTCCATGTTTAAAATATTAGAATCAGTTGAATTTTTATTCCGTATTATTTTTTTGTAAAATTCCTTTAATCTAAATATGTATGTACATTTTTTAATTATTCATTTACACGTTCATACTAAGTTAATACCTACCAATGTATATATTTCGTTATATTTTTATAAATTATTTTAAATATCTTTATTATATTATTGTTTGAGTAATTATATTTGTAAATACAAGAAAATAAATTCATTATTGCATGAATATTTTTTTAATTTTTGCATTAAAAAAATCATCTTATGAAATATATTTATTTTTGTAGATTGGTTTTAAATTTATTATATTTTTGTTTTTTAAATACAAACATTTGTTTAAAAAATAAGGAAAAATACTTGTCTTGTTAAACGATAATAATACGATATAATATGACCAGTTTCTATAATGTGTATATGATGTATATTTATTTAATTACAACTTATATTATTATGATTATGTTACAATACTTAAAATATTGTTTATTTTGTATTAGTTTTTATAATTTTAAAGCTTCTTCTTTGCATGTGATATGTATCAACGTTTTTACTATTCATAGAAATATTGCGATAATATTTTAACGAATTACAACGGTAGGTACCAAGGGTTATTTCTTTAAATAATTATGAGAACAAATAATATTTATTTTGATTACTATGATGAGTATTACCAATTTAGTATAAGTATTATAATTAAAATAATTTAAGTATTATAAATAATTAAAATTACTTACTTTTTTTTCTATCAATTTTATGGTAATTACTTATGAATGATATAATTATTATTATGATCGTTTTTTTCTATTACCTATATTTTTATAAGAATAAATGTTTAAATATAACTTTGTATAACATAAAATACTTATATTATACTTAACGATTTATATAAAAAATTAAGTCAAATGTAAATACTTGGGTTTTTTTGTCATTTTAAAACCAAGAAGTGAAAAATTCGTTTTTAAATATAAACTCATGGTTGATTAAATTTATTGGTTTGTTTTCGTCGAATTTATCCATTGATGCAACTAGTACAACATTAATAGGTATTTAACGCGATTACAAAACTTCTTATAAAAATAAATTTAAATTTGATGACTTCTGCATTTTTAGACGTTCAACTTAATTTTTTTCACGCACGCGTATAATTATTAATTATATAATACCGTTTTATTTTATAGAATATAATGAACTTTAATTTAATTGATAGTACATGAAATATTATTAGGTGAAAAATAAAGAGTCTACTAAGAATAAATTTGAATATTTTATTTTAAAATAAACAAATTAAATATGAAAATTTAATGCAATATTATACACAATACACATATTAAAAAAGTTTTACAACAGTCATAACAGGAATAAAACAAAAGTACATTTAAACAATCTTTGGGAAGACTATAAATATAATTTTTTTGTGCTATATTGCTAAAATCACTTCCTCCTCTAAAATGTTTGTCGAAACCTCTTTTGATTGATCGTCACTGTTTTATATAAATATTGTACACATGCACGCACATTCTGTGTTGACAATCACAATATATATATGACACAGTAAATTCGTTTCTCACATGTCGCGTTACCATATTTTCCCCTTTACCAAGTAAGAATAATATACTATTCGACGGTCAACGCGCATTGTTTACCCATGACATACACTATTGGGTCATTGCGTTGTATAACTATATTATAATTTTAAAAAGATTACTAAAATTTTCGACGTTGTTTAAATGAATTATGCAATAAATAATGTATAAGAACTTCAATATTTTTCACATACTTATTCTGATAACGAATTTGAGGGTTTCAGTCATACTCTACGGCAATGGCGTACATACGAGTTCGGCAAAAACGATGGAGTAAATAGTAGACGCATGCATAGTCTATTATACACTAGCGCGTATGTGTGTGTGAGTTGAGCGACAAGGAGAAGTGTGAATTGCACCGCCAAGGAGAGGAAAAAGAAAGTAAAACATTGTGTTATCAAATAATACGTTTTGTGCACAACTCTTCGTCGTTGCCATTAACATTGTTTTGAATATATTATTATTATTTATTTTTTTTTTTATCATTTCTTTGCGTTATCATTATACGATTATATTGGCTTTCGCTTGGATTTTTTTTAAGATCGCATCACGAAATTTGAACGATTGTCATACAAACTATATTACAGTATAAACTTGCCCGTTACAAGTGGTTCCCCGCGGCTGTACGTATATGATACAACGTGTATCACGTTTATATTTAATAATAATATTATACTGCACCTATATGCACGTTAATAAAAGGTACTTGCTCTCTCAGTACGACTATTAGAAATTCACTTTCTGTCTTAAAAATGTAAGCGGGTTGTTAACTCTCAATCTGACCTTGTTTTCTCAAAAAAATATAACGCTTTATTAAACGCCTAAATTTTTCAAGGTCATCAATCCCCCCCTGTGATACGTCATAGCGGAGGTATCGTCCGAAATTATAATATCCATTTCCGTTTTGAAACTTTGTGTTAAGTGTAGGAATTATTAGAATGTGTATTTGCCATAGGATATAATATTATCAACATAGATATTATACGATAAAATTAAAAAGTGTGTTTTCAAAACGTCGAATGTAAACGTTAAATCATTTTGAATTGTAAATATAAATGTATATTCGAAATAATGTTGGCGTTATTAACTATATATATAATGGTTTTTAGTTTTCATTTTAATAGTACGGAGTCTTTTATATAAACGATATATATATATATATAATATTCCTACGTTTTATGAAGTAACACAATTATAAATAATCATCCGTGATGTAGGAGTTGCAGGCGTCGTTTTAATGTTTTTTTCATCTCTGACCCATTAGTAATGATTTTTTTTTTTAAACTAAAAACTCTATTACAAAATTTGAATTCGTTATTCACAAGTATATTATAATGCAGTCTTTAATATCCAAGGTCAAAATGATATTATTATAGTATACCGCAGTATTTGGTGCTTAATATCAATAAAACGCGACGTGTGCCGCTCGAACAACTGTTGACGTCTTCACATTTACAATAATAATTGTCACGTTTTCGTGATTGAAAAAAAAAATTGAAAAAATGAAAAAATAAAAAAATAAATACTTGTTTGAATTTAGATACGGTAGCAACTAGCGGACAACGACGTCAAGTTCTATGGATTGTAATCCGTTTTTGTGTGGATTCCAATTTTTAATTCTAAAAAATTATGTGACGAGGCCTCAAAAGCATTGTGCTAGCGACAATCACCATTAACCTACACTGATTATAATATGTTTTGTATATCTTCGTATTATACTGAGTAATACGCCAAGCATGCTTAGATACTCCCATTTTTTTCTTAAACGGCATTTTCAATAATATACAATTTATAAATAATATATAGGGCTATTTTTTCAAATTGCCATTTTAAGATATTATTTGTAGCAAAAACAACCTCACTCAATCGTTATTCAGATAGCTTATTTTAGTAGTTTGTTGGTTTTTAAAAACTATTTTTTTTTTTTTTAATACATCAAATTTAAATACATATTTATGATTCAGAAATGAATTGTTAACACTTTGATTTAAATACGTCAGAATTTAAAAAAAAAATCATCTGCTCAATAATTTACTGCAGGGATCGGCAACCTTTTTGGTGTCAGGGGCCAAAAAAAAAAAAACAAATTTCACGGGCCATACACTTTATTTTATTTACAGTTTATCAACTAACATAAATACATAATGTAGGTAGTATTCCATATTTTTATACTAATTATAAATTGTAATCGCGGGCCGCATAAAATCGCTTTACGGGCCGCGGGTTGCCGACCCCTGATTTACTGTAAAAAAGTAAGTTGTTGATTATTATTTGAAGAAAAGAGAAGTTTGTATTCCCACAGAACATTTCTGAAATTCTATGCATTCTAAAATAGAATAAAAATGTTGAATAATTGAAATAATATTGTCAGTCTTTAAGACGAATATACTTCCAAAAATTAGAATTTAAATAAATTCATTATATATATATAAAAAAAAAACATTGTGGTGAGCATAACTTATGAATCACTCTGTACATTACAACGCATATAGATTTGTCCTATCAAAATCGGAAGCAGGAAATACTGTACGATACCCGCATCCCGTTGCACGCCATTTCCATTCTTACTGGCGGCAGTAATCTTCTTCAAAGTTCGTAGCCGTCTCGACATGACATTTCACTGTGAGGCGAACGTCCGGGAAATGCGAAATATTATATTATTATATACAAATATATAAGTATAAAATAGATTAAAATAGGGAAAATAAAGCAATCACGGTGAACTCGTATTATATACCTACCTATATAAAACGGTAATTTATTTTGTCTATTCAACAGCGTAAAGTCAGTTTCGTTGTATGCGCATACGAGAATATAACGGCGACAGCGTGTTGCTATATTACTAGAATATTAAACGGAAAATCGAATAATTAAGCTAAAGAAAAATACATTATTAATACGGTAAATTTTTCATATTCTACTAAACGAATTGTTACCAGTAAACCTTTTATGATGTGGACTTTAACGTATTAAGCGGCAAAATCGTGAAAAATCCACAGTTATGGAAAACAAATTTTCCATGAGACGTAGGTATGTTATAATATTTAAACTAAATAGACAATAATATAACGATAAACGGTAAACTGATTGTCGACAATCGATCGATGGCAAAACGTCGTCCGGCGTGGACGTTCTGTCGTTGAACAGGTTTCACCGCTGCAAGTCCTCCGGGGCGGCCGTTTTGTGCGAGCGCAGGTCGTTTCGGCGGCGGATTGCACTCTCGCCCGGGCAATGTCAATGTCGATAACCTGATGGGGGCCAGACCGGTTAGCCGCGTGCACTTTCCATTTCGATCCGGCAAATTCCACGAGATGAGAGTAATACGACGGTGTATATTATTATAATTTACGCGTAATCTAGGTAGATAAAGCTTCGGCTTCAGTTAAAATGCCATAACTTAATGTAATGGCTAATTTTTTTTGCCAATTGACACGTAAGAAGACGGCCGTCACAAAAGAACGAGAGAAATGCAAATTTAGCTTCCACAGAAAATGAAAGCGTTTCTTTTCCTAGTTTTAGTGTTCATGCTTCAAGCGCCGTGTAGTACGTGTGCATAATATATAGATATATATACCGAGTGATTCATTTAACGTACGGCATTTATTATATTAAAAAATATAACGCTTTTACAATTTTTTTTCAATATTTATAATATTTAGTTGTTAGGTTTTTTTTTTTCGTAACAACATAAACATTTAGTTCTTTATTTAAAAGCAAAATATTATTCGGAGTAGGTAGGTACGTACTTTGAAACAAAATTTGAACTTTTGACGAGTAGTTTAAGAGTTTTACGTTTACATATTTAGAGTTATGATGAATGGAGTGATGTGATACAGTGGTATAGTTGCTATACTTACATTAATTGTTATTGCTAATTCCGGTCATTAAAACTTATAATACTTTAATTATTAAGCCACTTACACGAAATTAGATTTGTATAGAACAAAATACTAGAAACAATAGTCCTTTAAAATATAAAAAAAAAAGTATGTTGTCAAAAAGTAAAAAACTTAAAAACTATAACAATATTTTTTCCTGATATAAAGAGTATTTTACATTAAATGAATCACTCCGTATATATTTTTTTCGTAGATACCACGCGTGTGAAGCGGGATCTAAGTCTGGAATAATAATTTGTTTCAATGAAAATAACATATTATAACAATGAGAAACCGACCTCATTTTTTGTTTTATAAATAAAAACAATTACTCGCGTAATATTTCCAGATATATGACTCCGTGAAAGCCAAAGTTTTTAAATGTTAATTTAGAAACGTATTACGTACGTAATACGATACTGTAAAGTGCATTACCATTTGCCACTATAATAAAAAATTGTGTAACAATAATACGATAGCCATTATGACGATGCAAAAATATGTCTAAGTTCGTAATACTCTTAATTTATTTATATTTTTTACGTAGTATAATGTTCAATTAGTGCAATACATCAGCAAGTAATAGTACACCTCGTACAAATTTGATATGTTTGTTACATATTATTAATTATTAATTAGGAATCTTTAAAAATAACAACGCTTGAAAACATTTACTTATAAAATGTGGTATTTAAACAATTAATTCAAGACCTCGTGGCGATAACCCAGAATGATTGTTAATGAATTCCGATTACGTACATATATAGTTATCTATTATGATGGCACTCATGAACGTATATATTGTACTCGTATATGATATAAAATATACTAAACAAACTTCTGTGAAAAAGCAATCAGCTATCTATCACATAGTTAATGAAGGTAAACTGTCATCAAAAGAATATCGATATTTACATACAAAGAATTACATAGTACTACATAGCAAAATTATTCTATCCAACATAATTAAATGACCTACAAATATTTAGCAAACTTATAGTTTAAACTGTATCAATCAAACGCTGAAAATAAAGAAAACAATGTACCCTTTTTGTTAGTTCTATTAAGGGCTTTGCGCCTAAGGTCAATTATGACATTTTTTTTAAAAATAAATTTTGATTTGCCACCAACAGTATTAGACGTTGTTAAAAATCAAACGATCTCCAAATCATTTTTCAGCAAAGAAAGCTATTTTTTCTAGAGAACTATTTCAGTCGGAAGAAAAAGTTTTCATCTGTAGGGATGCCCGATATTCAATATGAGGACGTTTATATGGCGCTAAAGTGACTAGAGAGGTCAAAATCTGTGTATCCATTGTTATTATATATGTATATATATATTTATTTATTATATACCAACAGTCTGAATGTGTACAGAAAGGTGGAATGGAAGCAATAAAATTGCTTTTTTTATTTTCACCGGAACAAAAGACTCGTCCTAATAAGATTTATACGTCGTTTGTTGTCGTTGATTGTATACGTGTGTTTGTATGTGTGTTTGTATGTGTATTTGTACACGTTCGGTGGTGGTAGGAAGTATGAACGCTACCATGTTGCCCAATTTATAATGGAAAAAAAAAATAATAATAATTCAGACAACAAGGGGCAGGCTGTTTTCCAAAATATGCATAATAATAATAATAGCCAGACGTGGGCATTTCAGCGCGCCGTGCGGTAGAGTAGCAAGCAAATAATGTCATCATAAATCCCAGGGACCGGGTTTTTATCTGCTTTTTGCCATTTAAATTAAAGTTATAAACGGCCCCGAGGAATTTTATTTGTGCATTATAAAATGCGTACAACATTCCCGTCGCCCACCGATATTAAACGGCTCTCTTTATAACATAATACATAATATTAAAATAATATGCCATCTACGTCCCGCATCTTCTATATACCTGCAACGAAACTATAATAAACGTACTAAACTGACGGAAGTGCGGATTAACAGAAAATATTATTCCACCATTATTAAATTATTTTGATGTATACGAAAAATCAGAATAAGAAACCATACTATTATAAGTATCGTCAAGTATAGCTATCGCTATTAAAATATGCATTAACACGCTACTATTCCACCTTTAGCGTAACTTGAGAGATGTAATAATATAATATATATAATAAATTATCATTAACTATTTGTGTCCAAATATACAATATAATTCGATTCTAGTGCATGCATTACAATAATATTCAAAAATGAAATAAAACAATTTTTTTACTTTTGGAACTGTCATAGTACTCATCGCACAGTATAACTTAAAATATGAGAACCTACGTAAGATAAATATAATTATTATATTTATTTATATTACAAAGAACTGGGTACCCTGATTTAAGTTGAATTATGAAAAACAAAAAATGTTATTTGCATGACGAATACCAGTGAGGCGTCTATTTAAAAGGGCGACATTCGTAGACGTAAAATATAAAACGGATTTCGTGTCGACGCGACTGGGGCCTCGACAGGAAATGGAAATGCCACACACGAAATGTGACGAGCTTTACGACATGACGTGTCCCAGGCATCTATATAGGTGAAAATTTTCCTCTGAAAACTGAAAACAGCAAGTAATATTCGTCCAGCCGTCACGAATGTTTCCCGCGTCCACTTTCCACCCAGCCACACACGATAACCTCCGTCGATACTCGGAGTGTTGGAAAATATCTATTAACGTGAAATGTACGAACATTATTGATAGAGAGCTGAGAACAAATATAATGATAAACCAAATTCTCTGTTGTAACTTTTCGGAACGTGTCTACAGAGGCTGTCCTAACCTTTAATCTTTTCACAACTCACACGTATATGAACTATCTGTTACACGAGTCTATTTCGAACGCAAAATGTTTGAGATCAAAAAGAAACACACGACATAGTACTACCAGTCAATTACTATATACTATAAAATGTCATATATATTATATATTTAATATTGTGTTGCTTATGCATACATGTTATTATATAAATCTATACTGCAACATACAATAATCCGGCAACTTTCGTTATATCCCGGATTTCACGTAAATGTATACTGTTGTCCTGGTTGATAACATACCTATAATAATATAATTATATATTAATGTAATGTTATATAATAAGGTGGAGATGAGACAAATGAACAAATGTCAATGAATATTACGTTTGGTAATTAATTATTTTTATTATTGTAAGCTGTGATAGAACTTTATGGTTACGTATAATGATACTTTATAATATACAATATACGTATTTTACAAACAGTAAAAATAATAAATCGCTGGGAGTTTTGTACATTCTCATTAGCTAAACTAATTATTTTTTGCTCAATATAGGTACATAAATTACTATGAACACATTTTTTCTTAAGATTAATTAATTTTAAATATTCACGGTCTAACGACTGACAACGATAGGTACACCGAATAATGAAATAAACATATACATCATGTAAGATCGTTTACTTTCTTTATTTTTGATAAATGATAACAATTTTTTACCATAACTAACTATTTTTATTTTTATTTTTTTGTAATTGTATTCAATATTGAAAATTGTTTCGCTGTTAACGGATTGAATGTATGCGCAAAGGAAAGGGAATCGAACAACTATCGGTTAGTTATAATACCAGTATATAAAATATGCAATAAAGAAATGAGAAGAAAGTACAAACCAGTTGTGTGAAGACTATCATGATGTTTTGAATATATCTTATTGTTAGACTGAAGGCGATAAACGAGAGCAATAAATAATATAGTCAAGGTTAAGTTATTAAGATGAAAGTGCGGTAGAGTATATTTAATTAATGAATAAGTTATCTGTGATTTAATACGTTCATAGGAGGTATCTGCATGTATAAATACATTATTTAATGGCTCAATAAAATATGGTTTAAGTAAATTATATAAAAAAAAATACTTTTGAAGATTTTTAATTAGAATTCTTAAACAAAAGTAAAAATTAATTGAACACCAAAAAGGAAATTATTTTACTATATTATGCAGTCATTAATGGTACGGAAATAAATTCCCGTGAGCATTACAACGGAAATGTGTATTTATTTGTTGTCTAGAACTGGAAAAGAAAATTAAACGTCACCTTCTAGAAACCGTGGCTTTGGCATTAAATAAAAGCGAACATCGTTAAGAAACACGAGAGTATATACAATGGGTAGGAAATCGATATCGCGAAAATGTTTCAACGCCGCAAAAACCTTGATCACATGGATATTGTTTACGAGTAAATCGAAAAATATTTTTTTTTTTATTTCTTGCTTTTGTACCAGAAAAAGTATAAAATATTCACTAAAAATAGTTATTTAATTAAAATTCATATCTAAATGTTAGAAAATCCTACGAATGTAAACCAATGCAAAAATCGAAAAACGATGGTCGGTCGTGAAATTGTACTACATGCACAGCTGCAAACTACGCACACAACACGCAAACGCTGGGTTCAATCAAGCCGGCCATTGTGTGCCCATTTTCAATGGGTAGAAATGTGTAACTGAATAATTATTATTTTCCTACAGCGGACGGACTCGGAGACGACTCGCGTGAATGGCCCGTTAAATTGCGAATAATTGCACTTGTTGGATAGGAATATCGGCCACTTCGTTCGACAGCGTTGCATTATTACAATATACCTAATATCGATTGTATATGCTCAGCGCACTTATACATCTAATATTATTTGCGACGACTGGTGGACAATTTTTTACTGACAACAGCAACAATCGATCGAGAAAAAACGCATCGATCGGGTTCGTCAATCCGTTGTTGGTACTGGTTGACTGTGGTGTATTTTATTTATAAATACGTCGTCGTCAATCACCTTCGGCTTGGGTGGAGAGGCTAAACGCCGCGTAATCGTCAAAAATATTTGGATGTGGTGGTGCGGGGACACGTAGACAAATGGCTGTTAAATATGTATAACGCCCCTATACCACACTCACACACATATACTCTACGGCGTAAACATTTCGTATACAAAAGTTGCCTGAAAATCATAAATCATCGGGATGGTGTAATATGCATTATATACGTGTGTATGTGTGTGTTAACCCTCCCACCGCCAACACTACCACATTAGGTGGCGAAGGATAACGGTGGTGGTATTGAAAACTCGGTAAAAACGGGAGCGAAGCCAGAAGTAGTCGTGGTCGCTGTGGCGGCGTTTCAAGTGCGGTGCTGGTTCTCGCGCAAGAAATTTAAACACAATCCATCAAAGTCGAAACACCGCCACCGATCGTCTTCACGGCCTTATATACGGCATGCGTATACATAATATATATACACTATATAGTATCTGAATCACGAATTTCATAAACGTTTCGTTTTGTGTACTGCAGATAAGACACAAAATTATGACGCCGGTAGTAGGTGCAACGTGAGTGCGTGGATCGTACGAGTGATTCATAGATCAACCCTCTCTGTCTCTCTGTCGTCCGATAGGTGGGGGTAGTCGGTAGACGGGCAGGTGTGAGATAGATCGTGCTTCGATGGATATCGTCGTCGTAATTCGTTTTTAATCGCCGTCGCGACCGTAAATAACTCAGACGCCTCTCCGGAGCCGCGCAGTCATTAGCGACGGCTGTGTAACGACCACGCCCCACTCGTTCGAGCTATTATTTTCGTGTTTTCCATGAGACGGAGGACTTAAAGATGTGTAAAAGAAAAAAAAAATCACCAACGACGTTATGATTAGCGGCACGGTATACGATAAACGTCGTACGGGGGAAAACAAGACATGTGCGTCCGCGGCTGGAACAAATTTTTTTCGTGGATTACGAAATTGTCGAGAAGATTCTTTTTTTCGTATTGCAATAAAGTGAAAGCTATGATGCGTCGTCGTTGTTTGTGTATTAGAAGGCGCAGTTATTCAAATGTATAATAAACAAATACGATTTCGGTCGTTGACTAGTGAATATATGTGTAATAATATAATATGTTTATGTACCTATATGACGTATACGTGTAAATACTTATTTTAATTTGAAAATATGTCATACTTCCTTGCTGATTACAGAAAAAACATATTTGACCACCACGTAGTTGAATAACACCTATGCTAGTTTTCATTATTGTCTATATGCATATATATAACTAAGTAAATATATTATGAGTATGCTTATTTATAGAATTGTCCGGGCACATATCCATAACTAGGACGTCCCTTTTCGTAATTTCTGCAGCCCAAATATGATAATAATTATCATTCTGTTTGCTTTTCACGTATGGAAAGTCCTGTTTAGTATTCCAGAGTTTAGGATTGTATAACTCGTGTAGTACCGACCGAATAAAATATAACCTGCAAATGTTAAGATGCCGTCAATCGATCTATATTATGATATGGATAATCCACGTGCCACGAATATGTTTCAAAAACAACCGAAGATGATGATGAAAAACTCATAGGAATTAGGAGTCGCAAAAATTCAATAATTAGACGGCGATCTTATTGTGCAATTTGACGGTTCGGAAAACACGACTATATAATATTATTATGCCAACACAGTGTTGTTGTTATTATATTATTGCACAGTGCCAACGGATTTGGTTATAAAAACATCATCGTGCCGATACCGTCCACAGTTGAATGTTTTTAACGATCTCATTGTTGGGTTAATTATAAATCGAAATTATTAAACGAGCCGAGTCCAATAATGACTACAGAATTTCACTATTCTCTTTTCGGACGCAAGCATGCGCGCATAACTAGTGTAGAGATATAACAATATTATATGTACCTAGTACCTACCTACATGACGTTATGCGAACAATACTCAATAACACACGTAATGACCCTTAATTTACATATCACACGCCGATCGCTAATGATAATAATAATACTGCTCTCAACATAAATTGCATTGTATAGCGTAAGTCTATTTGATTCAATATGACCACATGTTCATACATGGTATATTATAGCGGTAATCTATCTATATATGAATAATAATAATGCACTGTTTCTCTTTTTATTTTATTCGATGGTCAGTAAAGTGATGAAGGTACAAACTTTCAAAACATATAATATGAGTTTTTGGTGATCCGGCTAATACTTTTCTTTCCGATCGTCTGTATAATGGCCATCAAATAGTTCTATAGATAACAAAGTTGAACTGCATCAACATCTTATATTCACATAAACTATAAAACTCGCGTATAGATAATCGTATACATAAAAGAAAAAAATGTTACCTACCACGTTGATGAATAATACAATGGATGGTTCAGTGATTTATATTTCGAAACGTTTCTAATATGCGTAATATATATACCTACTCGTATAATATATATAAGTATATAAATGGTTGGTATAATTTTCAAATAAATAATAATTATACGGAGGCATTTTGAAAATGTGTATTTCCATCTGCGATTGTGAAACCGTGGGTACATATAAAATTATTAATTCGTATGCATATCCACCGTCGTGATATTAATAACGTTTATGTGATTCTAGGGATGTAAGATTTCATTACAGCAGCTATAATTGTAGGTTTGTATACGTGTTTATATGTTTTATACTATAACACACGCCGTCTTAAGATGACACTCGATGTTATAAAACTTTATTTAAGACTTTATGAAAGTATTATATTTTAATTATACACATAGTCTTAATCAATGTACTATAATATTAACCTCGGATTGATTGTTTGTATTTAAGGTTTTTCGTGCGTTTCTCCCATGAATTAAGTCATACTAACCTTATATTATACATTACATACAATATATTAATAACTGACCAATCAATTAAAAATAAAAAATGATTTGGTTAAAGTTTAATATCAGGTATTTGAGGTAATAATTTATCAATATTGTTATTTTTTTTGTAAAACTAATCCATATGTTGTTTGTCTGTTTCTGATAGCTAGTCATCAATGGTCTAAATTATTTTCATAATTTCGTTACATTAAAACTTCATGATGATGCAAACTCCTCAAAAACTATATTATATGTTTTTATTTTTATGATTAATTGTATTCACAATCTATACAAAGATTACGTGACAAGTAAATTATTTGAAAACCTAAAAAAATAATTGTATTGTATACTTGAAAAGGAAAACCATTTGCTATCCACATTTAAATTTAATTATTAATATTCATCTATTTGTTTCCTGTGTTAAACTAGTTTCTGTAATTATGCTATGTTAATTAGCTATTATCATATATCTAGCAAATATTGAAGTTGATATTTTTGTTTTGAGTAATCGGTATGTATATTATATTATTTGTTACGGGATTAATAATTATTATTGGATATATTCCTCGCGTTGTAATCATTTCAAAGCGGATAGTCCGGTTACAAGCAACCGTGTTTTCTTTTCTTTGGATTGTTATTTATTTTATTATTGTCATTGGCGTGAGGTGCAAAAGTTGTTTTTGATTAATTGTCGTTTTCCTTTTTCTGGGTAGAATAATAATATTGGCACGTAATAATATCATATTACTACGGTCTACGACGTGTCGTGTACTGAAGATGAATAAGAAGATAAACTTGACATGGCCTTTTACAACTCATTGACCGGACCGTAGATGTTGACTTCCGCTGTGACACCGACATAAAAATACACATAACATAACGACAGATTTACTGTGGATCAAAAAAATAAAAGTAAATAAATAAGGCTCGTAATAATCTATCGCTGGTCGACGAAAATAAAAAATAAAAGTTATTCAATCCCGAGAGAAAATGTAATCAGGAAGCAACAATAATATGCGCTCTGATTCGGGTAGGCGGAAAGCTACAATGCGCGCAGGCTCATTAACTACATACTGAATGAGCGTTAACACCGCTTGAGCATATATAATAATATGTGGTGAAACATGAAATAAGAAACACAATCTTATAAGTACATCTATGGAGTGCCGATTTTTAAATAATCGCGACTGTGAATTGCGTCTTACGAGTTTGTGAATATTTTTCTATGCCATACACCAGGGTTTAGGATACATAATAATATAATATAGATACTTCAACTTAAGTTTTTGATCAGTTCTGGAAACTTATTTTTTTGTATTTTAACATACATTTGTCACTCCGTATTGTAATAATTGACAGTGTAGAGTTGTGATCAAAACCCGAGTGGTTGATGTATACCTACTGCCGAAATACGTAGTATAATAATGCATTTTGCTTTCACCCGACGCTACTCTGTTTTCGACCTACACGCGTACGACTGTACGGTTGAAATATGATCCGGGTTTCAAATCCTGTTTTGCGTGTTATCCGATCGATCAATTTCGATAATTGGAAAATTCCGCGATTGATCGTTTTATTTTTCTACCATTTTGGGAATATAATAAAGTGATGTATATATATATAGATAAACAAGTATATCTGTTATTATCACCAACCACGTACCATCGTTACGCGTAATAATAATATACGTCCGTTTGGTTCACAAGCCGTGGTGTGTGACTTCCTGTTTACACACATACACACACGCACATTTTTATAACACCTGCGGAAGTTTGATGTTTAATTCCGTTATAATTTCATTGACACAACCCATCGTAGAGAAGGTGAAAGCGCCACGATATATTTTGTGATGTTATATATATATATATATATTATTAAACCGTGAAAGCGTTTATACATAGCGAACTCGTAAACAATGGTGTGGTTCTTATAGGACTACCCGGTTTGGAGTTGTTTTTGCTCGCCTTCCGCGCCCACCGTCTGTGAACATCTGCGCGCCACCGTCTCTCCTTTATTTTTGGTCTTGGACTTACATAGTTTCGGCTGACGGATGTGCGGTTTGGCTCACTGGCAACCGAGCTTCCGATTGTTTGTACATGTGGACCATTAGTCAAAACCATGGAACTAGAGTCGTCGCCGATGTTGGTGGTATTATAGACTATGAGGTGTTGACAGGGTAGTGACCCACTCTGGTTGTTTGCGCCTGTGTTTTACGGCCGAGTGAAACTACGATCAGAACCAAAATTGTTGTAATATGTACATAATATATTATAATAATGCAATTTACCAACCTACAATGAGAGAAACGATAGGAAGTTTGTTTCGCAGTGACATACTTCAATATTACCTTTAAAACAGATAAAGAACGAAGAAAACAATTAACATAGGTACATAATATTATGTATTATAAGTAATAAGTATACATTAATAGTGGTGCTTTTGTTTTTCGTCTCTGACCATCGATGCAGTATAATCTGTTGGTTAATTTTTAAAACTAATACACGCAAATATTTTAAACTGGTATTTGTTTTGTATTTTACATGTTGTCTATTTCTTAATGGGTAGAGATTATGATAGTATTTCACCATTTTCAAACTCCAAGGCGGTAAATTGATGTCAAATACGCTATTGCCTGAATACATTCGCTATGATACCTATACGGCTATCGCAGTATAATATAATATTGTATTCATTGTACTTAACAGTATTCAAACCAAAAGATCAAAAGATAGTAATGATGCTGCATGATAAACATTCTTCGAACATGACTGTATAAATTATTGGTATTCCTACTCTAACCAAGCATATTATTTAATTATGTCTAGTGAATCGGTTTATTTTGATTGGTCTAGTACATAGCGTTATATTAATGCAGTTGATGTTTAATTAAATATGGTTAAAACACATCTTGCTCCGAAGTGTATACATATATATATTTCCCTAACATAAACACGAATTTATATTTCTAAGTAATTTTGTACAATGTATGTAATTTAATAAAGCAAAAACATATTGGTTAGTGCAAATTACATTAAAGCCAGGTAAATAATATATTCCGCTTGCATAGAATGAATTCTGAAATTCTATGAACTCTCTGTAAAATTCTTTAAATAGAATATAATATTAATTTATTATGAGAATTATGGTATATGATATTTGTACGATATTTATGTGTGCTGTGTTATTCAGAAATGAGGATGTTTAAAATAAAATTCTTATCGGTTTTTGAATTTGCAACCAACCGGATAACTTAATTTAAAGATAAACGATTTTAATCTGCTCTGAAATGTTTCCTAAGGAAGAAGAAACTATGTTACTTACCTAGTTGATTTATTTAAAGTACTTTAGTTCGGTAAGTTCTCGTCTTATAGTTAGCCGATTGGTTTTTCACTAGAATCCTTTTGTATATCTATCTTCCATCCGTACAAAGTTTCTTTTTGAGGACCATTACTCACTAAAACTCCCTATACATTACTATAATGGTATATCTTATCTTTATTTACTCGTATTTTCTAGCACCAATTTTTAAATCAGGTGATGGGTTATCGATAAAACACTATATTATCTAACCATAACAACATATTCATCATCATTCCAAAGTCTTACAAAAAGTTAGTTAATAGTTATATTCCGTGCGGGTTTTGAAAAATAAATATTATGACATATTAGCATTTAGCTAACAAATATATTATAATCTTACTATTGTATAGTTCCGGTACCTAGTTTATTCTTGAATTATTCAAGATTTTTTTATTAATTCGTTTTCACAATCAGTCTTATACTCTTGTATTATTATAATACATATTCTATTATGACATTATGTTATAGTCTATGATTTAAGACGACTATTTTAACAAAAGTGTGCAGTGGCCAGTAAATGAATTTAGTATTATCTTACATAGATATTTAAAATTATTTATACTTGTTTCTGGTAGTTAAACATATTATATTTATATCATGCAGTAATTTTGTTTTAATATGTTTAATATTTTAATTTATATTGACTCTTATTTAAAAATTAATATTAATCTTTAGAGATATGGAATACGAATGTGTATATGCGAATATTTTTTTTCTTATTTTTAACATTCTTTAAGTTTTTCACAAAAAACCTTGTCTTAACAAATGGATAAATACAGTAATATGTAATGATAGTCGACAACAATTTATCTGCAAAAACGCTTTATAATTATTCAAATGTCTCTACTCATAAGTCATAACTAAATAAAACGTACTTTTTGTATAGGAGTAAATAGTTACAAATAAATTATTGATAACGAGAAAACTTGAAAACGGATTTAAAATGCCTCAGGTCGATTAAAATATCGTTAAAAAATAACAATGACTTGTCACTTATAGAAAATTTATATTTTTGTGGCTTATAAAATTTGTCAAGTAACTATTAGCAAACGTTTATGAAAAAAAGAGTGGAGTGATAATTAAACGATGATTCTAACATCATGTCACCGAACAATGGGTCGTGAGCACAAGGGGTAAAAAAAATGGTACGACTTTTGTCTCCACTTCGGGTATAATGTTCGAGAACAATACAGTTTTAATGATGGCGTTTACGACGTTTTAGTCTTATGATGATTTACCATGTGGAAATAACATTTTATCTAATTGTGGTTTATAATAAATATTATATTGTATATTATGTAGTTTAAAACATAATAAAATTAAAATACAGACAAATATTTGTAAACATCGGTATATTAACATGTAGAGTAATATACCCTACTTGTATTATAATGGACCTATTCGTAAATTCGTAATATAGTATAATATACTATACCTATTACCTTATATATTGTATGATATATAATAATATCGAAATAACTAATATTTTTTCGAAAACAGAAACATTTTGACTAATTTATTTTTAAGAAATCTTCTAAATACGACAAACTTGAAATAACGAACACTTTTATGGTTAGATTTTGATTATAATTATTATTTAAGTATACTAATTTATCACAATATACATTTTTTTTTTTTTTTTTACAAATTATTTTACTATTATATTTATCTATCGTAGGGAATGGCAATCTCTTTCGGTAACTGATTTTGTTTTAAATAATATAATATTATCTTAATAATATGTGAATCAGTTTTTTTGTTGATATAATATTTCAATATTTTTTATTTTTCCAAATAATGGACACAATTTTACGACTAAGAGTGTCCAGTATTAAGAAGTTTTATAGTAAGATACATATAATATGTAATGAAACAAAGTGTTCTTTCATGCATGTACTAAAGTACCACTTAAAATTAAAGTCCTTCAATTCCAATTATGATGTTTGCCTATATAATATAGAATGATGTATAATTATATATATATATATATTGTGTAAGCCTTTAATACGCTGTTGCGGCGAGTTATACACGCGATTACCCTTATGGGCCGGCTAAAAGTCGGTATCATTAGCGGCCACGAGAGCAGTGCACCGAAAATCCGTTGTGCTTTCACCGCCCGACAAATTGGACCGCCATAGTGAAGGGTTAGTGAGCAATTAGCGTCCGGGAAATTCCCTTTACATATCATAATAATATACTTGCTGATGAAAACTGCTAACGGATAATATTCATTTCCGACATCCTTTCTAAACTCCTCTCCCTGTTTCCATTAAAATCTTGACCAAGAGTGGCTCGGCAGAACCGTAGACTGAGCTGTCAATTAATGAAACGATATGGCAAGTTATATTATCTAAACCTAGCATATAATACTCACAAATAGCATACCTACCCATAATATTATTTATAAATGTATTTAATAAATAATAATATAACTCCTGGTGTACGAGCAATATATCTATATTATGTATGATCTATGTATAATTCTTAAAATGTAAATAAATAGGAGGAATGAAACTATTTATTCAATATTCAATATTTATATATTAAAAGTTGAAAAATATATTTGGTTTTAAATCTTGCGACAAAATTAAATAAAAAAACTTCAAAATAGGTGCATAATTATTATAAATTATAACCAGATCTTTAAAGTGGTCAATAATATTCATAACTTCACAATGGTTAATGATAGTAGTAGATAAATACACAATAAAATAAAATATAATGACACTTTCCACAATTTAATCAATCCGAATATTAATTGTGGTTGATTTTAAATTTAACTAGTTTTCAAAGAATAATGATGTAAAATAAAAAAAATAAATACTCCATCGTTATTCTGTAAACTATAATATGTTTTATGTTACTTACCTAAATGTATTTGTTAAACAGCATTATATATATATATAATGCTATATATCATATAATAAATATATCATAATATTATATTATGCGCTCACCAAATCAGCGTTTCGCCTATCTTACACAATATTCCCTCTGTCGTTGCGGTAATCGTTCGCTAACCAAATATATTGTACTAGGTAGTTACATGGCATACCGTGTAAATTGTATAAATATAGATCATCGTTCTTTATGCCTACCATTTTTTTTTTTTTTTTTGTTTACCGTGATACCTTTGTATATTATATACTTATATTATGGCTTATAATATAGTGATATATATATATATACTAAGCACGTATACGATATGTCTAGTAAACATTAAGCGTACTTGCATCGAAAAATGTATGTATGGTGGTACTGAACTCATAAATGATTTTACGGTTGTTTAGTCGTAATTATGTAACTCATTTGTCGTGATAAACGACACGCACATCAGAATAATGATAATAGTAATGATATATTGTCATTAAAAATTCGTTTTGCCCGTTCAGCCATCGAGAGTTTGTTCTATACTATCAGATAAATAATGTAGTTTGTTAAAAAAAAAAAAAAAATCCATTTCTTTAGAAACACACAGCTGTGGTGTTAATAATAATTTAATACTTTGGTGTTGTAATATGTGATATACTTTGAGTATTTTGCATAAGTTGGCACTTAATTTTAGATTAGGTAAGGATTTGAATGAACTATCTTCACGTATACAAACATATAGATCTTCGCAAGTAGAAAGCTCCGAGCAAAATTCGCATGAGGACTTCATTTGAATTTCGCGTGATATCGATCACAACCTTGAGCGTGTCATCTGATTTTCTTTTCAAACTCGTAAGATGAGTTGTTCACTGCACTAATTATACGAAGAACTCGTTGACATTGAAACAATGCATTTTCTCTCTCTCTAGAGTTTCCGTAAAGTTGTATTTTCTCCAGGGTCTCGGTGGTTACTTGACTTCCATCAGATTTTTTCATTACATGTAATTATTATATTTTTACGATCCATCTCTTATAGACCATGAAATCGCATACACGAAGGCGCACGCCGACACGTTTTCTATAATATTTTGCATACGCGGATACCATAATATATAATAACATATATTATATGGATAAACAATTTGACGTTCTTAATAATATATATAATATATTTTGCGTAGTGCGCGTGATCTAGTTCAGGAACTTTGTAACATTATGTTGATATGTCGGAGGTCGAGTACGATATAAGCATACACTAGTACCGCTCACTGCTGTCATCGGATAAACGAGTATGTTTCGAGCCAAGTCCTGCCGTATCTGCTGCAATACCAGAAGTATTATAATTTATAACTCTGAATATATGACATTATTATAGACTTTGGTTAACGCGCGCGTGTGATTCAAACGCGGCAAATGGAAATACGCAGTCGTATAATGATACGTTGCAAAATAGTAGAAACCGTCGGTGTGAGTGGTCAAATTGACACGTATTTGTAGGGATACAAATGATAATAGTAACAATAATATAAAAAAGGAGAAAAAAGCGTAATTGTGTATATAGTTTTACGTAGAATGACGTTAGATAATATTCATGGTGCACAAACCGTTTACGCGTGGTAATTTTCTTCGCTCCGGATGATTTATTTTGTTTGCGTAGACAAAACGGAATAAAAAGAAAAAAAGGAATGAGACATTATTACATTATCCAGCGAATGCGGCGAAAAGAGTGTGTACGTATAATATACGAGTATAAGCATCACGGCGCCGCGGTTAAAAAAAAAAAATTCTAGAGTTTTATAGTATTATAATATTTACTACTCTACAGGGGCTACAAACGCGTGATTACCAGACATACCATCTGGTTAAAACTTAACTTTTAAAAAAATTAAAAGATCATATTTTCATATTCTTAGAAATTTTCACAATACTAAAATAATGCTCTGTGGAGATAAAAAAATTATTTTTTTTCAAAAACCTCCTTTTTTACTTTAAACTATGTACCTAGTGGATATTTTTATATTAAAATTTGATCACATTAAAATCAAAAAATTACAATGAGTATTTTTTTAGTTATTTAATTTTGTTTTCTAAGAATAGTAGGTTTATAATGTAATTATTGGAATTGAAAATATGGAGTCTTAAGTAAAGACCAATCACCTTATATTTATCATAATATAAACACACAGTTGATCGTAGTATAATCTGGTCAACTGTAGTAGACGATTGATAAATGGACATCCACCATACTATGTAAGCTGATTACACTATAAAATAAATAACACAAATAGGTTACCAATTTATTTTAAAAAAAACTAATAATTATATGTTCTTTATTGCAATAATCTTAATGATTCTGATGCATTTAAAACAACGTTTAATTTGGGAAATTTGAAAACGAACATTTCTTAATTGGATTTTAAACTTAAATTTATACTATATTATCTAACTATTAAACTTATTCTTGAAAATAATAGAATTAGTTTAAATTTGTTGTGTGTTGTTGAGTTAAGGCGACCACATTCGTTAGTTTTACAAGCGTTGTATACATATTATGTGGTATTTGCAATTTTGAAATCATTAAGTAATAATAGTTGTCTTTTGTCCTTTAATAATATATACACAATGAATGATTTATTTATTTATTAAACTAATAACTAATAGAAATAGGTATAAACTACAAAAAAATTCATACAATTACCACATAATAATTACAAAATTAAAGGCTGGAGTTCAAAAATATTTAAAATATTAATAGAAAAAGTGAACTATATAATGTAAATTAATAAAAACATTTTAGTAAAAAAAATGAAAAATTTTGAGATGAGAAATACATAATTCATAACTTATCGAACTGAAAATAATAATATTAAGAGGATTTTCATGATAACCATACAAAATACATTATATTATGGCTATGATAATTGATAGCATGTGAAAATGTAATAAAATTATTGGAGTTAAAACATAAGTGAAGTTACTGGTAACGGGTTAAGGTGACTAAGCATATAATCAAAATTATTTTATTTATAGAGCAAAAGTTTTTTAATGATATTTATTTTTACATTTAATATTTTCTGATTAAGCCAATTTATATGAATATTTTTTTTTATCAAACAATATATATTTGGTTTGAAAAAAGTGAGTCAGTCAACTATACTCGTGTTTAAAATAAAATAATAATTTATAGAACAATATATAATTGTAATGTACGCAAAAACCATAAAAGTTAAAGTAATATTTACATTCATATGTCATTTAATTATGAGGGAATATTATCATTGTTTTCGTATTATCATAGACCGCATTGTTACCTTTGACGTATTGTGTATAATATGTATCTAACCGCAGAGCACAATGTAACATAATATGATGTTATTACTTAATAAAGTGAAAATATTAAAAATTGAGCGACAGCCGACTCATTACCATGGACCACAGTATCATATATATATATATATATATATTATTATTAAATTAATTGTTTATGGCTTATTGTATACATTATTATTGATCACGAACAACAATCGAATCATGCGCGCTCGTTTCCAAGCTCGGCGCGAAATGAGTTTACAACATCCGTAACAATCGCACGACGTGTAGCAATACGCGTATTATTGCCGTTGCGCAATTCATAATATAATATTATAATAATAGTATAAAAGTGCATCTCTCGTAGTAGTTACCTATCTTACTTATTATTATACGGTTGCAGACGAGTTGTGTCAAAATCAATCCGACCCGAATCAATAAACATGACAATACAAATTATTATTTTATTATATGACGTTCGATCGTTCTGCTTTTAATTATTATTTCAACTGGTATCCACAAAAAACACGTTTATTTTAAAATTGATACATAATAATAATAATATACTATACTCACTATATAATATGACGTAACGATTTCGTTATGAAATTGTGTTTTATTGTCCGTAGTACATTTCGAATAATTGGCTCGAATTGAACAAAAATATTAGCAAGACGAGCAAACATATCTTGCTCCGAATAATATTATAAAATACAACAATAATATATTTTATAAATTATTATACATTTTTTCGACAGACGACCGAAAAGAATAACGTCACATTATTATAATGCACCGACCTTGAAAGGTTTCTTCCTAACATCAACGTGATCGTCATGTGTAAATACTTGAAAAAAAAAAAAGAAAAAAGTTTGACTCAAAAATAATAATTCCGCCAACGGATATAATATACCTGAAATGAATATTTACCTGCCAAATCATTTTAATACCTATTTAATGATATGTATAATGTCATATTATTTATCAGCATCCCCCTTTTACTCAAAATATAAAAGCAATATAAGATAAAAAACGAAAAACACACACAATATAATAATAAGATATTTTTATATTATTACATTAAAGTATACAGTATACACGACTACTTACCTAGAGAATCCTGTAAATGTGAAAATAGTTGCTTAATTGGCAACCTTTGCTTATGAAATTCGCGTGAAGTCTTTTTTTTCACATACCTTACCACTTACCTGCTTTGCTTACCTAATTTGAATACCGGACATAGAAGATGTTGGGTATATTTGGAAAAAGAAAAAAGTAACTTTTTATATGGCATTAATTAAGTTAAATATATAGAAATGTCCCCTGCAACGGCCTCGAGGAGCAATTCTCATGCTGGACTGTCCGAAAATGTAAATACAATTTTTAATGTTGTAGAAAATGGTGCTCGAGTGTGCATGCTTAACATCTCTAGTTTGGAAACCAGTTCCATTATAATGTATTCCATATTTTAGTTCATATTAATAAATTAATATATTATAATAGAACAAAATACTGTCATAGATGATGCGGTGGCAAAGTTAAAGCTAATTGAAAAATTATATTTACGTTTAAACTCTAGCAAGTCGAAGACTATAATAACATAACTTATACATACGAAATTATAAACATGTTATGATATCGATTTAGTCACCATCGTAATAATCATAATTTATCAATGTCAATATAAATAATTATATTATATATAATACTCTTACAGCTTTGATAAGTATAAACTGTATAGCGTAGTTTTCATTATATAATTTTACGGAATTATGAAGAGTTGTTTTAGGGCATCATTTTAATTTTTGAGACGTGGAAAAAGAAATTGAAAAAACTATGGATAGAAAACGTATTTTATCATTATTTTTATAATTATTGTAATAATGATAGTATTATAATGTTTATAGTACTTACGGTGGTAGAAGAACCATAACGTACAGTCGGGTAGTAAAACTTAGCGTCAACGGAATTATACTTATATATGTGTATAATAGTATAATATAAAATATATTCACTCAAATCGAGTTTCGGTACAAAAGAGCATCTGGTATTCTGTGAAAAGTTGAACTTTAAAAACGTTAAAATTTGCATTTTGTCCCACGCATTAAAAACGATTCCGGCACACTTTCCTGAAAAAAAAAAAACAAAACAAAAAATAAGCACTGTTAAAGTTTATTCGGAGAGGACGGATTTTAATTTAAATATGTACCACTTCGCTGTCGTTTTGGGTAATATAATATATATATTAAACGTATTATGTTTGTTATAACCATCTATATAATATTGTATATTATTGTTTGAGAAATAATATCAACTCATTTTGAAGTCACTGCACGAGTTTTCTTCCAAAGAACGAGTATTATTAATAATATAATACTATAGCTGTTATTCTCGTCGACTGATAATCGAAAAAAATTCGGTGGATAGACATCGAATACGTTTTTGTACAATAAAGTAAAAACTCGAATTTTGATTATCTATATTAAATAATATTATTATTACAATTATGAAATTCTTGTGAGTTTGGAGTAAGGCGACAACTAAATGTTACATCGGTGAAACAATATCAATTGGTGTTCATGTATAAATACTATTTATTTTTACCTACCCATTGAACATATATGTTTATTATTATTAATATCATTACTTTGTAATGTCGGCCAACATATTGTGATGACCTCCTTCTTATGTACAATATATACCCACACGAATGCCATTTAAAATTTTGATTATCAATATTGTAACGCGTCGAGTCTTCAAAGATTGGTCATACTCTATTTGTGGTTGACGTCATCTGTGTGCTGTTGTCGCCGTTATTGAACCGCAGCCAAATGACGATACGTCGATGACACGATGAGGTTGAAGTTTGGTTATTAAAAAAAAATAATTGATCGTACTAAAACTAACCTTGTGTATAGTCACCGAACGCACATATAAAGTTTGTTAAAGGTCATAACAATTCCACGTGATAGTGTTCTAAAAATATTACGCTAACGGCCGATTTTCTAAGATATTTGTGTTTCATAAGAAATTTAATTTTTCATTCTATAATGCTCAATTTTTTAAGAAATATTGTTATTCATTGTGCAACTTTATTACACTTAATTATAATTTAATAATAAATCTATAGTAAGTCGTCTATAAGTAATCTATAGTACCTAGACTATTTTTATTATTATATTAATATTTTTTACATTATTCTATAATATGCAATTTATGTTTTTTCTTGTGGAATCACATCCAAAATATTCAATCGTTCAGTCATTAAACTAAAATTTTTGAGTATATTTTATATTCTAGTAAACATTGGTTTTTATTATTATTATTTTTTTTTTCAAAAATTACAACATAACTTTTTCAATAGTTTTTATTTAGGAACAATGTTTAATTTAACACGAAATCTGAGAACCTAACTACTGTGTAAAGCTTAAAACTCACATATTAAAGACATAGTTATATTATGCATGCATATTTGATTTTTTTTTTTGGTTCTTGATAAATAAAATTGAAACCAAATATTAATATTATACAATCACCGAAGTCAATTCGCTTAGCATGGTTTAAAGTTTTCGTTAGTGAAATAACCACAAATGTGGTTGCGTCACTTATATAATATAAATGTACCACCTAACCTAACCTAACGAATTTATGCAATAGGAACGAGGGAAAAAATATTACGATTAAGATTACGACCATAAGGTTCGTTGAACTAAAAGGTTTTTTGTGGTCATCCGTATTGGTTATTATTCTTGTCAAATTTTGCGCACGCTCACGTGACAGCTGTGTCACCACGTATGGAGAATTATAATTATGACGATGACGATGTCGATCGTGGTGATAATGATGGTGATAACAATACGTGTTATCTGATATAGAGTTTTTAAATCTGTAAGTATACCGTGAAAAATTAACACTTGGTAAACAAGTCGATCCCAATCAATCTTCATCATAGTTATTTAAATATTATCCATGTGTTATATTTTTAATAGTAGCGTTAACTGATTTCCACTCACATCGTCGCCTCTTTATTATGTACCTTAAACCGAAGTTTTTTCTCGAAATTTTAAAATCCTGCGTGTATGTAAATTTTTATCACGTTGCGAAATATACACTTATTTATAATATACGAGTATAGTATATGCACGTTGTCACGTGAGAATTAATTTCACATTAAACGAGTCACGCATGGGCGCCAATATAATAATTATAATAATATAATATATTACAATGTTATATACTAGGTATGTATAATAATATCATTTTAACTTCGATTATTAAAATTTTCTTTCATTGTTTCAAAACCTTTTTTGCCTCAACTGTTCTACCCTTGTGGATCTAATTGATGTAGCTATATATTATTATTATCTCCGCTGTACAATACAATAACAGTCAATTTTACTATCACCATCTCATGCTCTCGTATTTTTTTCCGTTTAACTGTAGCGAATTTAGGTTAATCGTAACGGTTCTTGGTTCGAACCATATCGACAATTAATACCATCGTAGTACGCTCGTTTATAATTTATTGATGCAATGGTAATAATATTATAAAAACACACAACTTTGTTACTAAAAATGTATATAGTAATTAACGTAGAGCTGTAACGTTTAAATTAACTAGTGTTTTGGTATACCTGCACAATATGTTTACGGTATTTCTTTTTTTTTATATATATGTTTTTATCCCTCACTAGTTATTATTTTTAGATCGTTTGTTATAACTCAAATAAAATGCACACAAAACGATTTTCGTTAGGAACTCGACTTGTGTAATTGGAACAATTCAATTATTGTTATAAGACTATTGCAGCATAATAGCATTCCTTCGGTTAATCGTTTCAAAAATATAACTTATAAAGTCAGTGAGACTTCACTGAAAACCGAAAATAATTAAATAATGCAACAATAATAGTAATGATTTGCATTAATAACAACGGCAACAATGTTAGGACATTGTGTTATAAATTATAATATTATTATCATATTCCTTTATTACCGATAAATAAGTCCTATGATATAATTTAATGATTACCGGCAATGTGATTGGGTTGGTCGTTGGTCGACATTGAGCCGGTAGGTGGAATATCATGTTGTCTACATAGAGCGTCTCATCAGACTACACTAACGTCACGCGATTGGCTAAGGCGATGAAGTAGATAATAATATAATGATACGATATTATAATAGCATATAATCTATATTATAATAATGCATGCGTGTTCTCATTACGACCATGCTACACATTTTCAACCCCTTTTAGTCAAATATACGGCAATATAATGTTATTATCTTCGTTTTCCATGCATGCGTCACATGCTATACTTATTATATTATTATTAAACCTTTATTTATGTACGCGTATTTTTTAAACGATAATAATGGACAGATGACGGAGTTTCTCTCGCGTGACCGCACGGTGATCGATAGTAGGAGTTTCTCTGACCGGGAAGTCTGCCGATGGCGGATGTGACGCTCAATATGGTGGATGGAGTGGTGGTTGTTATTTATAGCCCTTTAACCCCTCATCGTGCCGTATTTACACAGTCGACCACACTATCATATAAATATGCGTTAAACCAACAGCGACAGCGGCATTCGCATTACCGACATCGGTCGAAATAGATCACGTCCAATGCATGCCGGTCAGAAGTCTTGATCTGTACCACTTTATATTATATACGTAATTTATAATATATAATATAATACGCTCCATGTAAACAATCAAGTAATACTATTATTACTATTATTATACAATAAGTTATTCACCATCTGTCCATCAACGCATAAAATCCAGTGATATCACGTCCGGGTTGAGACAAGTTTTCTTTTACCCAACCAACACAAATGTTTTTACAAGATGAATGTTTGTAACACTATATGTCATATTTTTAGCTGCTTGCTATCGTAAGTTTAGGTTCTTAACCTAACTTAACTTATGTAATATGCATAATATACATACAATTTGTAGCTTCGATTGCAGCAAAACATTATTGGTAGTACTCGTTTGAAAAAATATTTCGTTTTTAAATCTCTACGCGAATATAAAATTCACATTTTTGTTATACATAATTTCAACAAATGTATGCTTACTATTTTAAACTTTGAAATAGAATAATTAACGCTCTTAGTCGTTACCAACACGAAGCAAAAATTAAATCGTTAAAACAAACCAAAATAATAATAATAATAAAAAAAAAATCATAAATTTAATTGATTTATGTTTTATGAGTGTTTTGGTATCGGTTATTTGTATGGCACATTAATTTCAAACGATGTTCAATGCTTGTCAACATACTCGAGGATTACATCATATGGATATGAAAAACTAATCGACCATCACAAGGCTTACCACGATGACAACAACAAACAACAACAAAAATAATAACGATGAAAAGTTGTTCAGTAGAGTACAAGCATAATATGTCTCGTCGGAAATGAATTTAGGAACGTGCCGAATGGGAGCCGCTCACCAAACTGTATATGTTTACACAAAAGAAAACTTTGAAAAAATGTTGAGTTCGGTTGTTACATATTCTTTGTGCAAACTTTGATTTTCTTCCTCAGCCACTGCCATGGTCTAACTAATGCACGGCGCACTGTGTATGCAATATTAATGCACTGATGCGTTGTAGGGCCATTGTGCGGTGGTATGCGCATATACATAATATACGTACAGCATATTTTTGTGTGTACGTGACACAATGATATGTTACGAATAATTTATGCGATATCTCAATATTATTATGATCATAAGTCTTGAATTCGTAAATAGTTCCAGCCGATGTGTTATAATGTGAATTTTTGATTAATACTGAAAAACATCTAGCTATACAGTATAAGAATATTTTTTTCTCCTGTACAACAATCATGTAAAGAGCGTATTACATGACATCACTTTAAACGAGTTCCTGAGTATTATTTACCTACTTCAATTATTATCTGAGAGTGATTAAGAGAACACTGCCAACCACATTCAATGTGTGTGAGTCTTCATTTCACAAACGAATTGTAGTGTTATGTTTAGTAAAATTACATTTTATAACGTTAACATTTTCAAAAACATTAGTTTAGTTTGCAAATACTTTGCATCGCCTCACTAACCTTATATTACTTAGCCCAGTATAGATAAAGGTAAAGGTAGTAAGAGGGTTAATTGTAAATACCTTTAAAATTTACAGATAGAATGTATATCTACGTCATTTGATAATATGTAAATTAGGCACAATTTGTATTTAATTATCTATTAAATTGAAATTTTGAAAATTAATCAGCACCAGTCGATGTGACAGTTCTTATAATTTCACAAAGTTTTTTGTTTTTATTTTATTTTAAGAGAAATATGTTAACATTTATCAAATAAATATAAAAAAATGTGTTTATTTGTTAACTAAATAGCATTTATTTTTGTAATTGTATCATGTTTACGATAATTGCACATCTATAATATTTAATTATAAAATTAATTTTTACTTAAAAATAATATTTACTAATTTCTTTATTTTCATAGTTTTTTGAATACATGGCTGCTAATTTAGTATTCGTTTTAAAAATGTGGTAACTATTAGAATGGTTCATAAGGCTGTAAATTTGATGTAGCTTCTTGTAATTCATTTATCACAGATTCTTTTTTTGAAAAAGTTAATTTGTAACTTTGTATTGAGTACTTTACAATATTAACAGAAATAAAGGCCAAGTATTAAAAATGACATTTTTATAATTTGTTATTATTGAATCGAGATTACAACGTGGTTATCATAGAAACGTGTATCCATATATTTTCGAATCTTTGTTGTATCATTCTCCTTAGTTAAAATCGTTCTAAACTTGTATGACTAAAACGAGTACCTGCTATGTAAATTTGTTTCTGTATTTCAATAAGCGATAATACAATATATTGTTCGGTTGTATCTTTGATATTCAGATTTTGTTTTAGAAAATAGTAAAATTGTAATTGTAATAATTATATAGTACAAAATATATTATACCACTATATTTACTATGGCGTAGTTGAAAAATGAAATATTATTGAGTTGCTTCTAACAGTGTGCTCTCATCAACCAAATAAAACGTTTTTTGACGATACTTTATTGTCGTTTTTCGGTTCAATGGGGTTTGAACAAACAACGTCGATTTAAAATAGGATATATTAATTTAATCGTTCCAGAAAGGTACGTCCCTTAAGACGAGCGTCTTTACGATCGGAACTAACCTTACATTAGCTATTACCTTATCTATATCCATTCCTCTTGACCGAGTTTTGAGAAACATTTTATCCGCACGCGCGCACACATACATAAACTCGCGCGATGGATGACCGTTTGAAAGTTGGGAGTAGAATATTTTCCTAATAACGACAATTTTCTTCTCCCTTTCCCCGTATGAAATCCGTTGTGCATTTCTGCAAACGTCGTTTTCAGGTGTTACCTTCTTATTTATAAAATTCAATTGTTCGCACGTAGTTATAACAAATTGTTTAGCCAGCCTCGTGTTGTTTCCGTCAACAAAATTACTTTCTCTAGAAATAAATAAAGCTTTTCACGTCTGGTTATCAATATCTGTCTGCAATAGCTTTTATTATTATTCGATATAGAATATATATATTTTCTATTGTAGATACACCGTAGGACTGAATATTTACGACGATGTTAAATATGACCATATAGGTACAAGTTTACTGAAAATCACTGTACATGTAACGAGGTTTGCGTTATGTATACGAGCCCTTATTATAATACATGTAGATATTATTATATATAGGTATGCAAATATGAAAATATTTGAATGGAGCATTTGAAGGCTCTTTTTGGTTAAGTTGTCCATTAAAATAGGATAAATTTCATTATTCACCGACTGCTAACTGTTATCGTCATTACCGTCGTCACCGAAACCTTTTTCTAGATTGTCAATTAAGTTAACTGGCCAAGGGGAAAACTCTATGTCTTACATAATTGAAGTCTGGTCCCGACTCGTTATTATTGTTATGATTATGATTATGATTATTATTATTATTATTATTGTTATTACTATTACATTTGCTAATATTGCCTCTTAAAAAATACCTATATTATTATTATTATTATATATGGGATTATCATTATTGTAAATTTTATCAAAATCCATCTAGTATTAACCATTATACAGAACATTTCAAAAAACCATTAATATATACATTTGTTTAACTGAATTATCTTTTATTCATTGCTATTACTTTTCTATTAATTTTAATTTATGTATGCGTGTTTCAGTTAAAATAGTAGTTATTAAAATTATGCACTTTCTGTCGTTGCCATAATAGAAATGGATTTTTTATTTTACTAAAAAATAGAAGATATCGAAAAAATATTCATAATAATAAACTACTTTGTTAGTCGTTTATTGCAATAAATATATCTTGATTCAAATCATTAGGGAGATATAAAATGAATTAATACCAATTAGTTTAATAGTTTAACTAATATTTTATCATTTTTATTCCCAACTAATTGAAATTATTATAAACTTATGTCGAGTTATTTAACTAGTAAGAATCTTAAATATATTTATTAAAAATATTATATTTAAATATTTATATAAATCTAAAAAAATTGTAGTTATTTAATGTGGGTGAACTGTTTATTGTTATTCTCATATTGTTTTTATACGAGCTAAGTAAATATATAATTTATTTACATTACCTAACCAAAATATCATAAGCTAATTACGGATACAAGTATTAAAAATAATTTAAACAATAACAATAATAATAAAAAAAAAAAAAAAACACAAAATCATAAACTAAATACAGAATTCTATTGTCATGGACAATATCATGTAGATACAATAATTACAATTAATGTTATGTAATAGGCGATAACATTATTGGGGTACAAAGATTTAACCATTTTAATAGGCACCAGGTAGTTATAATTACAAAACATAAAAACAAATTAGGTGCCAGGAAGATATTATATTGTAATTAATTATAGTTTTGGTTTTATTTAGGTGTACACACATATACATATATATACTTTATACGTAATTAAAATAAAAACTTATAAAATGTGATTATTATCTGTTTTAAAAATATTCATAATATCTTTACAAATTTGTCATTTATTCATAGTTACTTTTGGTTCCATCATATATAAAATACAAATTGTAAAGCTTTAATATAGCTTCTTAAAATTTTACTTAATAATTAATTAATATGAAACTTATTATTAACTATAAGTAGATTAATTTGATAGTACCTGCAATGATATTAATTTATATAAATTGCCAAGTAAAATGGTGAATATTGTTTTAATATATTTAGCTTATTTTACTGTCTAACTGCTTTTTGAATGATAGGTAATTAAGATTTTTTTTTCATTAAACTTTTTAAAGTGTTTTTGTCCTAAAAAAATGAATCAGAAAGTAGAATGAAGTATATAATATAATGAGGTTATATAATAAGTTTATAAGGTTATAATATAGTAATATATATAAGTATAGTCAATCCATTTAGTGTAAAAATTAAAATGATAAAAGTAGGATTAAGCATTTATAAGGAAATTCTTGAATATTTAAAATGTTGAAAATATTATTTTTGAGTAAAGTATAGGTGCACAATTATTAGGACTATATTAATATATTGTAATTATCATTTTCATGCACGAAAGTATATTTATAATTATTTTGCAATAATATTATTCCATATATTATCACTTAAAAATATTTGTCTTTTAATTTAATTGTAATAAATCTTAGAAAAAAAATGAAAATATTTAATATTAGAGTGAATATATATGTAAAACATATACATACTTGTATAACATAAAGTTATAATAAGTTATAATAGGATCATAATAATAATAATAATATTTAAACTTAATTTCTTGTAGTTAATACTATTATATTTCTTAGTGAGTACCTACAATTTATTTATAATATGTTTTTATATGTAATTTTGAGTTTTCAAAACGTTCAAGTAAATATAAAGGTTTATTTGAATTAAAAATCAAATAACATATATTTGTATTTCATCTTTAATATATTTTAAATATAGTTCCATTTTTTAATTTAATTGGATTATTAAAAAATCTTGAGTTATAATATTATAATATAAAAATTATATATTTTTTTTTCTGCCCATACTATAAATATTTTTAACTATAAATAATATAAAGCTTACAAAACGATTTGTAAGTAACATTTTGTACTATAAAAGTAATGGTATAAATTTTACACAGTGGCCGTGGTAAAAAATAAGACCATCAAGTATATAGTAATCATCACGTTGAATAAAGTAACAGAAATGTACATAATAATCATTATTTGTAAATTAAAAATTCGCATAATGTATTAATAGATCGAATATATTAGCACTAAAAGAGACACGTTTATTTGAAGTTATTGTTATACGTGTATCTAGTAATACATAATAAGCATTCAGTTTCATAAAATCTATATTATTAATTGGATAACGAAACTGTAACATAATATAATAGAGCATGATGACGTGTTCATATTTTAACCTTTGCCAACAATTTGACGTCTGAATACCAAAGAAATCTGGAAAGGGTGGACAGTTATTGCGATTTCACATGGGGAATAAATAATAATGGTTTAAAAACATCCATACATTATGGTAGAATTTTCGGAGTTTCGAGTATTTGAAATATCTTAATAATAATTATTGTTTTCGAGAGAATTTGGTATGAACTGAGTCGTTTAGAAAATATTATATGGATAAGATATTTTGTATTTACATTTATTAATTTATGGTCATAAAATATAATTTTTTAATTTTTATTGTATATATATAGAAAATATACATACTTGTTGTTTCATGATATCTAATATTTTCAATAAAAAATAAAAATATTTACCTCATTTAAGCATATATTTGTGATGGTGGTAGAGAGTTACAATTAAATAAAAAATGTATGTATAAAGTACCTATTAAAACAGATAATTTTTTATACATCAACTAAAAAAAAAAAGAAAGAAAATATGGGTCATAATATCATTTTACACGAGGTATTATAATATTAATTATTATTGTAGCTTACTTTAATATTCTTTTTTATATGGTGAAGGTATTTCAGTTCACAGAGGATTTTTACTAGAATGAAAAATGATTCGCACAAAAAGATCAGTTATGTACATATTATAATATTCACTTTAGTCAATTTTTTTATATTCCGTTGATCGTTTTTTTTTCTTTTTACAAGACAACCTATATACTATTTTATTATGCAAGTACTATGCATGTACATTTATGTATTATATAGCAGTCTTTTCATATTGTTGTAAAAGTGTTTCACAACCAAACTTTTCTAATTATTCATAGATTCATAGTTGTTGTTGTCTTGTTGGCTACGTATGAATAAATGAATACGTGGAATGACTTTAAACCATTTTAATGAAACCACTCCTGTTTAATATGCATATTGTAGTGGAATTAAGTTCAACTCCAATAACACATAGAAATGTTTTTATATTGTGAGTAATAAATATTCCGCGACCTGTTCTTGGGTGACATAAGACTCGAGTGCGACGATTCATCGAAAATATTATATATTATAATAATATAGGTATTAATTAATCGAACAGCCGGTAAAAGAATATTTCGTTTGCATGAGTTTTTGTATATATACATATATATATGTATATGTATATTTTTTTTTTTAACTTGTAGCGTTATTGAAATATGTGAATAGCCATTAAACATTTATTTCAGACACGTCCTTAGTTAGAATTATTTTTGTATAAGACGACAACTTACTGCTTAAACGGTATTTTTTCTTATTATTAATTTATATGCGTTTTATGATTGATTAAAGAACATTATTTTGGCTTAACACTTAATCAAATCCTTCATATACAAATGAAATCACCACTTGTTGATTAATACGCGATACTTGCTGACACACGTACATATAACTGACATCAGACCTTGGAAATTTGGCATAATATTTTACGTGTAACATTTACGGGTCAAGAGTAAGTATCTACCTACACTTGACGAGTCTTGACTTCTAACGACCCATAACAATACTATCCTATAACTGACATCAACAACAGTGTATAACATTAATTTAATTGTCGTAGCGTTTGTATGTATAACAATAATCTGATTTCCTTTCGATTTGTTCTTGTCACAAAATATATATAGACATTGACCGCATTCATAATTATGACTTGATCACAATATTGAAACAATATGAAACTATTCCTAACCTTTAAACTATAGAATAATATTATCTCTTATTATTTTGTAATTATTTTTAAGATATATATATATAAGACAGTAAGTGTATACTATACAGCTTGTCTAAAGCTTAATATTACTGAATACAGTAGGTTTTAAAAAAATATTTAAAAGAGAGCGGAGAAATTTGATTAATTTAGAAATGGTTATAGAGCGGGCATAAAGATTAAGATTAGGTATAGGCGTCTTCAGCTATCAAAAATAATAAATAAAAAAATATTTTATTGTGTAATTTTAAAACTTATTATATACTAAATAGAATTATTTCCAAAGGAATATTTGAGATTTATAAAACTGTATTCTGAACTTAATTAGCAATAAACTATTTTGCCCCGACCAAGAGTAGCAGAACGAAATTTATAAATTTTAACTAAATTAATTAATAATAAACATAAAATACTGAATGTCAAAAAAACAATTAATTATTTATTCTTATAGTATATTAAACATCGTTCGTAACGAAATGGAGATAGTTTAATAGTCGTATCATTATAATTAATATTGGTATATATCAATAAATTGTGTTAGATGTAAGATTTGGTTATTCCCTACACGAACCTGCTAAGTGAGATATGCGTATCTACTTAACATATTATACAATTTTAATAATAAAGTGTTGAACATAAGCTATTTTTGTCACTCTGATAAGATGCGTCATCATTTCAAACGGCAGCGGCGCCACCGAGAACCAGAGTGCTATGGAGTAGTAGCAGCGTCTGAGAACAGCGGTGGACTTTGGCGTTTAAAATCGCGCCGAGGTGGACTCGGTGGTTATAAGAGGGTGGGTCTGCGGTGGGTTGGGGTGAGGGTTTAGGACACATCTGGCGCCCGCAATATTAACTCCTCCGGGTACATATTCGTTTCTTAAAAACTTTTACGATCACGATACTTATATATAATAATATAATATACATGTATATATAGCATTGAGTGTACAAAATTTTCGTATATCTTCAAGGCGTAGTGGGTTGGGTATTGCTGGAGTTGTGCACGATAAATCGACCGACCCGCACGTCTGGTACTTTATTATATTCTTTCTTTAATACACTATTCTCTCTCATCGACCATCAAAGTTATGCGAAAATATAAATCATATTATAAGCACAGCAATATCGTCGAAGCTGCAGTAAACAATAACTGTTTTTTTTTTTGGAAATTTTTGGAAATCGTGCTTTTCACTGTTATATCAAAATTTGTATTTAGCTCGTAGTTTGTATATTGTACCTTGATGTATGATAATCATAAGAAAAGTTGACCAACTACAAAAATAACGTGTATACACGGTTAACCAAGATTGCATCGGTGAAAGCTATTATTTTGAGCTTGCATTAAATGTTTATTTGATGCGTAAACTACCTAAAAGTCAATAACAAAGTTTTATTTGAACCCAACTTGGATATTGTTACTAGTGCCCGTATTTCAGTACATACTATACACAAAGAAAAAACTAAGGTGAAATTAGCAGAATGCTTTTGTTAAATTTTAGGGAAAATAAATCTATTGAGCTAATCATAAATTTGTTTTTTGAAATAAAATGTGTGTTGAATTTTAAAAAACGAAATATTTGGACGTCTGAACCACGTAATGATTTCCAGTCTATCCCGTTTGAGAAATTTTCATTACCTATAATTCATTAATAATAATTATTGTTGTAAATTTGTAATAAATTATTACTAATAACATAAAAGTAAAAGAACAAAAAAAAGCCTAATCATAAATACATTTAAAGCAAAATTTATTAAATGACTTTGAATTATGACTTGAACTTAAGCATGTACAATTCATTATTTTTAACTACTGAGTAAAGATTTATTAATGTTTTTCAAAATTATACAGACAAAATACATTTATTATTAAATAAATATTCACCACGAAGTTATGGCTATATAATAATAGTTAATTAAATTTTAACTGTTTTGAATATTACAGGTATCTATGCATACATATTATTTGTATGCTACTAGTGAGCTTGATAAATTTTACTGAGATATTTTTTATCGTTTATAAAATAAAGTGACCCTTCATTATTTTCAATGTTTTTAAAAGCACAATAAATTAATAACTATTTTGAGTTTAAATTTAGACAAAATTATTTATTTAAAGATCTTTAATGATATTAATTATTTTATTATAATTTTAAAACATTTTTAGCGAGAATTATAATAATAATATAATATACATATATGTATATATTATATATATATATATATATATTACTATAATTCGCAATTAAATTTTTGATTACCTACTTTTTAGATATTATTAGGTATATAATTTTATCATGAACCTATTTTTAGTGTTTTACGGTACAGGAAAATGTTGTTAAATTTTGAGTTCTACAAGTTTACATAATTTAATATAAATATATGTTATTATAATAATGAATTACTAATAATATAATAAATACAATATTTTCGGGGGAAAAATGTTATCAATCTACAATAACACTAAAGGTAAAATAAATGACATTAATACGGAAATATCTTAGAAAATACCCAATGGGAGATATTTTTAAATCATTATTTTTGTTGCCATACAAGAACGTATAATAATTTTACAATTTTAAGTATTAACGCAGTGTCCGTTCTCAAAATTAAAATTATTAATTCATCCTACTTACTATAATAAGATACTATCTGCGGGTTCACGATATAAAAAAAAAATCATCCTCTATATTATAACACGTACAAAAGTTTGAAGGTTAGGTTGTAAAATTTTAGGTTGTGCGTATATTATTTTACTGTAATCAAATAAAATATATACCAGTACAACATACGGCACACCGTTTAATATATTATTATACATTTTAAATATAGGTAGTCAATACTCAATAATATCAGCAGTTTTATAAGCGGAATAGGGTTTAAAACCGAACTACGTCAAAAGATTGCAGCGGTCCGTGATTTTATTATGACGCTATATTATAATCAGGAAAATAACTGTTATGAGATGGTTCTTATAAATTCACTAATGTACATCAATGAATTAAATAAAAATGGTTAGAATTATTGAAAATACTCACTTAATACCACTATCAACTAATATAGAGTGTTTACAATGAATACCGCTATTATCATAAGCAAATACATTCTTCACTCCGTTCAGAATCTAAAAAAAAAAAGTATTTAAAAAAAAATTCATAAGACAGGGTATTTTTTAAAATATCCATACTTTAAATAACCATTAAAATGTATTGACAAACATTGTATTCAAATCCTGCATACCAAATATTAAATTACGCCCAATGATATATCCCTATTTCACGCGATAATAATTGGAACCTTAATCGAAAAAAAATATTTATTTACAACTACGATGGATACAAACATCTGGTGACAGCAATCTAGTTAATTATTTAGTTAGAAATAGATTTTTTTGATTATTAACATCATATATCTGTGGTTATGTAGACCAGTAAGTAGACAGTATTTTGATAAAACTACAATTTTAGTAGGTGCATGTGATTTTGAAAATATAGTTTTTTGTTCACTTCGCATATTATGTTTATTTTTGTAGCGGTCTTCATGTAGAAACATTCAGTATAATATTATGCATGGAACACGGTGCGTAGGAGCAAAGGTTGCTGCAGTTGTTATCGGTATAACATCATCGGCAATCGCGAAGCTCGTGCGGAGAAAACGTTGTTGAATTAAAAAATAATACATCAACAATAAGAATTTGAATAAAAAACACATACGTTATGTCGTCGGTATGCGGACACTCGACAATAATATATTCCCGTTATAGGTATACACGCAGGTTTGGAGGAAAAACCAACAACTATATACCTATATTATACGCGTGGTTACGTTATTTATGGTTTTAAAAAATCGCGATAAACCGTTTTTGACGGTCTTCCGATTATATTATTGTATACGTGATAACAACACATCCCTATAACCGTGTGTAAAAGTTGAGCTTATATTTACTCAGAAAATATTTTATAAAAAACGCTTAAAGATGGTTTGTCATGTATGGTGATTGTTACGTTGGTTGTTGATCGATACCTATAATACTATGTAGTTATTGATATACGATGGATTTTTTGTAAGGGTTTTAGTAAAATATTAGTAAAAAATATGTTAATATTGTAATCAACCAAATAAAATATTTACGATTGGGTACGTCTAATTGTTCGTAGATATTGAGGTATTTCCGAATTTTAATCGAAAAAACGTTTTGATACTTCGTCATAATAATATAATTGTTTACACACAACACACATCCTGCTGAGCATGATAAATGCGTATAAATATTTCGTTAACACAGGTATACACTTTATTTGTATTATTATATTTACACCGTCAATTATTGAATTATCATATTGTTATATTATAATAATAGTGATATAAATTATGGGTTCATGCAATATGTGTATATAATAAATATATGCATAATATAATATGTAATGTAATGTCTGTTGAGTCTGTTGCAATATTATGTTCTTTTGTGAAAAAAAAGTACTAATGGAAACGTTGGATTCGATTGTATAGGATACGGTCCGTGTATAACACGATTGCCGATAAGCATATGCTAATGGAACATGTACTGTCTCATTTTTTGACAAAATTTAAAATACAAATAAAAACACAAATATAATATTATATTGTGTGATCCAACCAACGGGCTACGGAACGATCGCCGTCTAGTTTTTAAATCCGTTTTAAAATTACTACAATTATTCTCTGTACTCTCTAGTTGCAGACTTCGATACAATATATTACCGTCGTTGCATGTTGTTATTATTATTTTTATTGTAAAAAGGTGTTTTCTCGAGAGTCCGAAACGGTCATCTGACGATACCGAACGACCGAATAAGAAACAATAATAAATCATACAAAGGGAAGAAAATGGTTTCTTTTTTGTCATGTTAAAAACGGTGACGGTGGAGCTGAGGATATCCAACGAATATATGACGCGTATATACATTTTTTTCTTTTTATATATTATATACTCATATAGGTATAACGAAACATAATATATTACTATATACGGCCAAAAAAAAAATGTGGACATGCACATATAAATAAATAAATAAAATGAATAATAGACGTCCGCTAAAATCCATCTGTTACATTTGTTTTGTCGCATTCGGGTTAAATCTAAAATGCCTACCTATTTGTCATTGTCTTCGAAAAAATGCATATAAAAAATATTATTAACACCGTGGTTTAAATGCGCATACGCACGTCACTATTTTAAGTCGTAAAGTATTTAAGAGAAAGGGATGAGGTAGTAACAGGGACAATTTGCATCCTATCAGCGTTTTGTTTTATACAACATATTTGTATGTACTCGTATTATTTAAATTACATATTGCATAATAATATATTTTGATTTTTAACCAAGTTAAAAAGTACGTACAAATTATAATCATAAAAATTAAGATGTTTAATAACGGATTGATTGAAATTTAGAGTTTATCGTTTCAAACTAATACAACGTGTGGATACTTATTGTGTTATTTTTTTTTGATGAGATTTAACTGTATATTTCACCTTGTGGTTAAAATGTGCGTAAATGCAAACTTAGCGTTTAAAAATAATTATATTATGCTTGTCGACATTTTTATATAATAATAATATATTGCATTATAGTCTGTATAGAACAAAGTTGTTTATTTATTCATTTATTTATAAATGTATATTATAACTACTGTATTAAATATTTTCAATGGGTTGTGTACTTGTATATCAATGGAACTTTTTGACACAAAGTCTTAATGACTGACTATGATATTTTATTTTAGCTGCGGTGGTACAATTATTTCTATAATAAATATCTTTCGTTTTAACAAAAAAAAATATATTTTGTCAAAAGCCACTCAAAAACCCACAAGGATTGGTTGATGGACCACGTACACTGAGTCTATAAAACAAAAATTTATAATCATATTTACGCGATTGAGAACAAAAAAATATTCCCACTCGATTATTAAACATTTGTACGCAGTTCACTGCTGTTATTTCAGACGAATCAAATATACATTATTACGTTAATAACGTTACATCCATTATTGCTTACTAATATACATCATGAGTGAGTGTTTTTTTTTTTTTAATTAATATTTATTCGTTGGTTAAACGCAATGGCGCCTAGCCTGAAATATTATCGATGCGCCTAATCGAATCATGATACCGATAGCCTGAAAGTCGTGAATTTTTTAAATTATTATTAAATTTCTAATGTTTACAGATCGTAAATGAATGTATCGGAATACGTTCATCATCGTAGTTATATACGCGATTTTTCTAGCAATTATTAACAAATTATAATATTGGTCTGCTGCACGTTTGTTCATTAAAATCAAGGGTAAGACTCGATCCCACCATCTAGTACTCTACTGCATAACATTATTATAATGTAATACAACATTAAATGAACAATGCCCATTGCCAGTGTATGCGAAGTCCACAGATTATGGAAATCGCGCTGGGCAATTGAGTGGCCTTTGCGTATATCTACAGGTACTAGTAGGTAGATAGTATGCAATTACTCTGAAACACTCGTCTAGCCGTGTATATATATAGCCAAAAGATATCATTATTATATTGTTTTATTTTTATAAATATTTATTACTGCAATTGAGCAAGTTAAATATGTTTTGTGCGTGTTGTCATTGACCGTTTCAGCTTTATTTTTTGTTTCCATACCGTTTGTTCAGATTTTTCAAAGAAAATCTTCATCCTCTCCAGATTTCACTCTCCTGCCTTCAACGGGTACAACATGATAAGTGGTTGAATATTCATTGAATTTCATGCGTAGTATTATATTATACATCATAAATATCGTAATAACGCAATCGTGGTATTATAGAATAAGGATTTTTATTCAAATATTTCAAATTATTTTCCAGTTCACCTTTATATAAATTTCATAGAACATAGAAAATGATATTATAGACCTATAGTGGTTACGCCGCCCAAATTAGTGGAAAATACGTTCATTGCGATGATAAAAATAATTATAAAACTAATATTTTAAAACTAGCCAGATCATCTCATAGATATAAAGACACTAATATTGTACAATTTACAAACTTACAAACAAGCGATAACAACCCAGCGTTATATGACAATTTTTATATGTTAGAGTATCGTTAAACGAAAATTTCTTTTCTTCCGTACGCCTAAATAATGTTTCTCGTGTGATACTTTTCGTGAAAATATGTGAGCGCGCGTTTTCCAGATGATCAAGGCGGCTAATACGGTTGTCTAACAACCGTAAAATCGACCGCCGGCCAATTGTCGGTCCAAAAGTGTTTTTTCCCCTTTATTTTTTTATTTATTTTTTATTTTTTGGTACACACAATACAATTTGTTTTTTTATTATATATACACGTCGTTTTTTCCCACTTCTTTCTGCTCGCCTACGAGCAATTCGATCTATATATTATTGTGTGTGCAGCGACCTTTTTTCCTACTCGTCGCTATACACTGCCAGAATACCAAAGCTATGTCGAAGGGTTGCGGTGAGTGTATACTGTATATATATATGTATTATGTTTTTTTTTTAAGAAGTCAGTATATATATATATATATATTCGAGTATGCAATCGCCTTCGTGCACACACATTCCGGTAAGTCTAATGATCCGAAATCTCCGATTTTGTCCCTCGTCGTGGGTTATAGTGTTGCTATACTTAAAGCTTATCGAATGGTGATACGGAAAGCACGTTTAATATACCATACGTATACGTATATAAATTATATACCTATAGAAGAAACGGTGTAGGAGGTGAAAGCAGCACCGTTGTCTACGATTGGGATTTTCCCGTCTTGGATATACCGTATAGGCACGTGCCTCACATAAAGCTGAAATTGAACTTAAGCCGTCTCGGACTCAAATCAAACGAGAGTCGACTTAGCCGTTCTGTACACCCGTGTTTTGTTGATTGGATGCTTTTGAGAAGAACGAGAGACTTAATTAAAATTCCGATCCGACCCGACACTGCAGGTGGTTACTAATCGTAGCCGACGAGAGTTGATACCGAGGATAAAGAGACCGTACAATCTCTGGACTGTAAGGCATAATATATTATAGTACATTGGTACGGTGAGAATATTCGACTTGTATGTTACATAAGTTAACTAACTCGAATAATATTAGTATATATAGCTGAGGGCTACAAAGGGCCTACAAAGGGCTATATATTTCAAAACTATAGAATTATTGACGAGGTCAAAAACAGCGAATATTTTTTGTTTTGTTTTAACTTCAAAATCATGTAAAATTAATTATTTAAAGGAATACACGTATAACTGTATGCTTATACTCGTGGGATCCACTTGCTTATAAATATATTTATAACGAAGTGCTCCAAAATAGAAAATACATCAAACTAATTAATTTTGAAGTTACTAAAAAATTAAATCTAAAATTGAATAGGTGCTTCTCACCACTGGGTCACAGGCCGAAACAAATAATCGTCTGTAGTTATTATACGTAAGTATATTATACTAAATGTATACTCGCCAAACAGCGGTTTCTCTTTTGATTTTCGAAATGAAACAAAACTCAGTCAGTTCGTATCGTTTCTTTTTCCTTAACTGTGAACTGAAAATTAAACGTATATACCCGGTTAATTATACAGTATAATATAAATTAAATATATTACTTTTTAAAGAAATACCGCTTACTAGTATTTTTTTTTATTATTATTTGAAGTAATACCCATATATCCATAGCTGCCACTTGCTCTGTTCTTATACTACAAACGTTTGCAATATTACTTTATTATATGCCATGCGAACCTTGGCCACAATTATTGTGTTTTAGCTGGTGTAGTTGTGTGAATCACATATAATATTGTTATTATGATATTATTGCTTATCCTTCATGTATAACCACTTGTTTATTCCATCGCGCAGTCATTGTTTACGGTTTATCTTCCATTATATATATAATACAATATCCACGTGTATAATAAATATATATAAAATATCCTTGTAACGAATATAGTAGTAATCGGTATTATGCAAATAACGAACAGTCCGTACTCCATTGAAGTTCGTTCGCGTCGTGTACAGCTCTCGACGTTAAATTTATCGCAATTGCAGTGAAAATATATGTATAATTATATATAATAGTACGTACACGCACACGTATATTTTGGACTTGAATCGGCGGTATGTTCAAATGAATGACGCGTAAATGTTATGTACTACAATATAGGATAGGTACTGCAGCTGTATGTTAAATATATAATATATGTCAATGCGACATTTTTGTCTACTCGTATATAGTATATCGTTTTCAAAAAAAAAACTCATCTGTTATCCAACTTTTTTCGGACATAATATTATTTGAATCGATTGCCAGTTATTGTAAAAATTACAGTAGTGAATAATTATTTTGATATAATTTTGCACATTACACTGCTTTGTGAGTTTCTATTACCACTCTTTACATAACACATGACATGTATATTATGTTAAATTAACTGTAAAATGCATTTTAAATATTTCAAAAATAACTAAAAAGGTTCGTTAACAAAATAAATATTATGTTACAAATATAGAAAAAAATGTTAATCGTTTTATTTTTATTATTTTCCATTGTAACTAACTTGGTATTATTTCATAAAATATTTTTATAATTATTTATTTATATTTTTATAATTTATAATAAAATTTAGATATGTTGACAAGAATTTTATTGATTGATACTAACATTATTTAATTTATTTTATGTGTCTTGCAAGTTTCATTACTGATATTTTAAAACTTAAAATAACAATACATTTGGGGCTTTATCCAAACTAACACATTTTTTAAATACACTTTAAAATTAAGGTTTTTATCATGTTAAGTACATGATTTTCTTGTGCACGTATAATAATGTAACCTACAGTATTTTAAATGCATTTAGTATGAATTATAGAGGATAAGATATATAATATAGTCTACAATATAAAGTGTCTTTATTATCAATTGAGCAGTTAGGTAAAACAATAATTTTCTTGGTAAATACATGCTGCTAGAAAAATTATAAATAATTTAGAAATATGTTTTCAAAAATATTTCATTGTGGTCACCTCAATTCTTGTTTTGTGGAAATATGTTTTAAAATTATACATTTTCAAGAAAATGTCTGTTTTGTGAATCGTTTCATCTATATAGGTATATTGTATATACATCGGAAATAATCGACCCGATTCATTCATTTGGCAGATCGCAAGACGAATGCTGACGAATAAGACGTGAACGCAAGCTATCTACCTATATATTAAACGCAGCTGTAGTATTATTATAATATGGCGCCATGGGGAATTGGACGCGCCGTGGGTGCGAATTTTTCCGGGTTTACCAGGCTGCCATGCCGTAAAAACAAAAATTGTATTGCACTTATTTGATTGAGCGCTCTGACGGCAGTAAAACGTACCTAATAATAGTAATAGTTTAATATTACCTACTATATACGCCTGTGACGGGCATATAATAACTATATAGCACTCGCAAAATATATTACCTATATTTTTTTATTATATTATACAGCTGCGAACCTAGCGAAAGTGTTATTTTTTTCATATACACGATATCTATATATAAAATATAGGCAAAAATAATATATAAAATAAATAAGCTAATAATTTTGTTTTTCGTTTTATGTTACAGGTACGTTGCAGTTGGTTGACATATACTTCTCACATACACAATGTCGTGCCGTATAATAATATTATCATATGGTTTGCGTCGACTCTTAAGCATTTTATTTTCTCTTGAATGTTCAGTCGATCGAACGTGAAACATGTTAACGGACATAATATTATTGTTAAAATAAGTCTATTAGAAATAAGAAGGTATAAATTGTAAAATAGTATTATTATGTTTATTTTATCAGACTGGTCACTCATCCTACCCATTTTAATGAACAACCGAAAAAATTAAAACTTTGTCAACACTTTGAAATGTTTGAGTAACTATTTACACGTTTTATAAATTAAAAAAATATATGTATAATTCACTCGGTACAATTCATTGTAGTGGCAGTTTCTAAGTGCATATTATTTTCGATTCCGTAAATAATAACATTTTGAATGTATATTCATATTACATACAGGGTGATTCACCAAAAATAAGTAATGAATGGGTACTTACTTAAGGAAGTTTGGTTTATGACAATACATATTTTTTGCTTTTCAAATCAGAACTTATCTTTTTTTGTTTTTTTTTTTTAAATATTTAGGGTACTAATTATTTTTATTGATATGTATAATTAAAATTCTAAATAAACAGTTGATCAGTTAAAATGTCAACACTAAGTATTATAATAGTCTTTAATAATAGTTTAACGAATATATTATAAAATATATTGTATAATATTAGTTGATTAACTCAAAAACCAATACTTCTTAATTTCGATTTAATATTACCTCAATTTTCAGAAAAGTTATTCCCTAAATTATTTACATTAAAAAGGGAGTATTTGTAGTTTTAAAAACTGAACTTTGTTTTTAAGTAGGATATTTCTTATGTAACACAAAAAATCTGTATAATTTAAAAAAAGAGGGCATTAATGAATTATACTGTATGAAAACAATGGTTACAATGTGATAAAATTGCTTAAAATTGTGTACAAAGAGTACAATAAAAATCACACGGAATATCACGAGTTTTCCCTCGGGGACGACTTGATGCAATAACAAAATAATTAATTAGAAGCTCATATGCGCTTACACATAACGCAATAATAAAGTGCTATTATAGCACTCGGTCGGCCGGTTTGACAATAATAAAATAATGTTCACGATCGTATTGGAACAACCTACAAAAAAAAAAAAAATAATAATAATCACGAGATCTACATAATATGGCGTTATACACATACATAACATAGGAAAAAACCAAAAAAAAATTAAGGAAAAACATTAATTTTTACGCAAAACCATTTTTTGACAAAATCGATTTTTTTATATGGTTGTAATTCAAAAAATAATCACTGTAAATACTTGAAATTTTCACCAAATGTTTATGTCAATGTTATCTAAATACAGTTAAATTTTAAAAAATTTTTGATTTTTTTTGAGTTATTTATAGACCACTGAAATTTTTGATTTTTTTGAGAAATTTTTTTTGAAGTGTCGATAAAAAAATTTTGGATGACCAAAAAGTTTTGAAAATTTAATACAAGTTTCCTTATGAGTTGTACTTATTGTAGCTAAAAAATTAAAATTTTTTTTTATAAGCGTTTATACTTCAAATTTTCACGAAATCTGTCGAAAACGCGAAAATTTGCAAGTAATCTTGAAGTTGAAAAATCATAAAATTTTTTGTGTTTATAACTATGGATTAAAAATACAACACTAAGTTTTCCTTCAAGTAACTATAGAGAAAACTCGCAGCATCATTATAGGAAAAATTTTAAGCGCGTACAGCGTAACGATAACGATTTATCTTCAAACGATTTTAAATATTTCTTATTATTCAAAAAGTATAAGTCGTAGATACTTGAAAATTTTACCAATTATTAAGATTCGCGTTTTCTTTACGTGATTTAAATTTCAAAATATTTTGACTTTTTTTGAGCTATTTAAAGAAAACTGAAATTTTAAATTTTTCTGAAAAAAATGTTTTGATGTGTCGATAACATTTTTTTGGCCCAATCAAAATACTTGAAAATTTAATACAAAGATCATCATAAGTTATTAAATAGTGATTAAAAAATTATAAGAATATATAGGTACAATTTTATTATTATTAAATTATTTTGTAGTTATAATTCATAAAAATTTTTGTATAAGTAGCTAAGAGTTGAAAATTTAATACAAGATTGTTCATAAGTTTAGCTTACATTAATTATAAATGAACTTAAATTTTGGGGTATTCAGGCCATTAAAACATAAATCACCTTTTTCACCAACCATTCGAAATTATATTCTAGGCTGACAAATGATCTTCGTTCAGAATCGTTTTTCGTATACAATGATACCTATTATTGGATTCAAATTTAACACTCCTTTAATATATAATAATGATCCATATGACACCTAATGTACAGCAGAGCGGTACCCACTTACCCACTTTTTTAGACATATTGATACAAAATAATTATCTTCATGTACACATTTAGTTTTTTATCGAAACGGTAATTACAATTGAATTGTTATATTAATAAATTAGGTACACAAACAAAAACCTTAGATCATCTCTCATGGATGTTAAAATTATTATCGTAGTATTTTTTTTATTACGATATTGTAGGTAGGTATATAGGTAATATTCTATACTTTATACTATATAGAAACGTGTAGTTGGGAAAGTTTTGTGCGTATACTTCTTCGCTTTGCGGTGAAAAATTGAAACTTGGAAACGCTCCAAAACAAACCGCTCGATCGGTAGTCGTGTGTAAACGATAATCGCGTGCGACCGATTCCGAATACAAACGTGTCCACCATCTCTCCCTTCTACTTAAACAGCCATTCAACAGTGTCGTGACTGTTTGGCGTTTAACGTTATTAGTATTAGCTTTTGCCAATGCAATACAAAAAAAAAAAAAAATGATTTTTTTAAAATAATATAACGATAATCGTGAAAAAATATCAAAATATATTTTTATGCTTCGTTGTTTTGGAAACACATAAAAATTAATATTACTTATGCGATTTGTTTGTTTTTGGCAGTGACCCGTGAATTCGCTACTAAGTTCAGTTAATATTTTTTCGAGTTTACTAGAATTGTATTTATAGTTTTGCATTAGAAATTTTTTCTGAGTTTACGGGTGATTCGTGTCATTAAAAAAACATTACACAATAATATAATAATTTATGTAAGTCAACTATAGTACATGTAATTTATCAAAGTATATTATATACAACATTTGAAATAATAATCTAGGTTAATTGTCGTGGTCATAAGCAATGTGGGGGAGGCATAATTATAATAATATAAAATAATATATTCCCTTCTGTGCGACGATACATAATATTATATTAACTCAGTATACTTTCGTTTTTTTGAAAACTTTGACCGAGACTATATAATATAGTGCAACATAATTTCGTGCTCTATACTCAGATAATATTATCAAATATTATGTTAAAAATATTAATACAATTCTTATAATATACCTTTATTGCGAATATCCCAAACAAAAGTGTTCAGATAACTTTTTTTTTAATTCTGCATACACTTTTAAAATTGAACAGCTTCATCAATACCATCGATTATTATCATCGTCTTCCAATTTTAACTTTATTATCATAAGCGAAGTTTTTTATTAATGCCATATACTTAACTGTCACTTTAAATCGTGAATATATATCCTTTATATTGTTAGTTAATACAATTAAGCGAAATTACATTTTACCAAACAACAGTAAACAACGAGCACCCGCTATTATATATTTATTATATGTAATATGTACGTACGTATGTATGTTGTATGTATATATGCATATATACGTAGTAAAAACCGTAATACAATAATATCATACAATGTTTCCATTAGGGTACTTTCGGTTACGCTGGCCGTTTTTACGACTTATTTAATGGAAACGTATGATTATTTTTCTAATAAAAATACTATAAATTATTGTTTATAATACTTGTAACGATATTGTTCGCAGGATGGAAAATATACACTTCTAGTTTGGGCATTTTATTATTGTTTTATTGTCGACCATTATACGCACTATATATACAATGCGAATATTATATAGTAACTATAGAATATCGTATACGTTAAAACCAAATTTATCGTAAGTAAGTAGGTGCTTATAAACTCACATGTTTGATGTATTTTCAAAGTTTGTAACATTAAGTTACATCGTCACAAACGGTGCAAATCGTTTGTAAATGCTTCCAGTATTAGGTCAAAGAAAACTATATAATACATGTAACCCATAAGTCGTTAACTCATAGTAGAGGATTATGATATTTATTTACCAAATGATAAGTAATTAATATTTATACATTGTTATATACTACATCAAAACAAAATCAAATTGATAATCTGGAAATTTTAATGAAACTATGATTTTAAAATTAAATTGCTTTATTTATTCAGAAAATTCTTCATTTTTGGAAATCATCCGCAAAATTATGTTATCGTAAAAAGTTTTCTCAATTTCGTTGAACTGAAGATACAAACACTATTCAAAAAGTTTCAAATCGTTATTTTATCCTTCTAACTTTACATTTTCAGTTTTTCAGTATCTATATTAATTTATCATTGAAACCGTAGCTCCTATGTGCGTCGTAACTGCAGCTTAATAATAGTATTATCTGTATTTGGTAGACGAAAAAAATCGCAGTCTTCATTGGTATCTATTTTAAATGATAATATATGTACAATACAAATATTAATTACATAATTATAATATACCTTATATATACTTATAATAAATTGCAACAATATCCAACTATCCCTAGTACGCTGTTATAATATTAATATGAAGATAGGTACTTTCAAAATATAAACAAAATAGTGATGGAAGGACTACGACAAATAGATGTGTGGGATTATCTTAGTTCGGTCCAATACTGTAAATGGTACTCGATATAGGTTCATAAGTCTGACCAGTATTAAACATGTAATAATATACTTACGTATACTACATCGCCCACAAGACGGAACAGGGAAAAATAATTTATTTGCATGGGTACCTACAATCAATGCGTTTTTCTGCTAGTTTTTTGTATTTATATTTTAATATTTTCCAAAACACTCGTGCGCGGTTAACCTAACCGGTTTCTCATGGTATTATATATATAATATATGTCCACTGAATTCGTGACAATGACGACGACACCCGCACGACTACGAAAAATATTTTCATCGTAGAATATTGTCACCCTCTCTTCGCACAGCCACACTTCGTCGACCCGGAAGAGCTGGTAATGGATTTAAATCGGGAAATCGTCGTTAGGACGACGTCTGTGATGCGTTAAAATCGTTAACAATATAATATAATATTGTGCGAGCGCATGACATCATAATGTCGAATAACTCGTGCGACGCTTCGTAATCGAAAACGATGCAACGTAATTTCCGGCAACGACGAGCTATATAAATGGTATTTTTCATCCCCGTAGACGATATTATAGCGTTATTGTGTGTGTATGTGCACTCTATATTAGGTCTGTATTATGTAGTAGTAAATTTTGTTTTTATTTTTTAACTTTTCTCCGTATTAGTGTGATGGGTTACGGTGTGCCAACTAGGTGGTACCGTCAGATAATATGCACATAGTCGAGCCAACGACTCTCGAGACAATTAATGTTTGTTTAATACTAAGCACTTGGGTTGTATATATTATGAGTATGTGTATATACATAACAACTTATAGTGCAATAACAATTATATTATTACTTTGTCGTCGAATTTCCTCATGGGAAACCAGCCCCGTTGGATAAATGCGTTATACCATTATTTAGTATTTACGCACTACAGCTACGGTAAACGAAAAACTTTACTTTTCTTCCGGTCTTCCGCACTCGTATCGATTTGTCATAATAGTATGTTTACTTCTTTTTTTCAATCATCGTTATTATCTCCAAATTATATACGTATACCCGTATTAGCTATACTCACGCGTATGTGTACATTTATTGATGCATAATTTTTTGAAGTCATATAGGTATGTATAATATGATGTGTATTACTATGTAAATTATACATTTCATATAATATAACTAATATTGACTTTTTTATGTAAACACAAATTTTAATATTGTATAGTAATTACGATGCTTATTTTATTTTAATACCATTTTAATACAAACTATTATATCAAATTGTTTATTACTGTAATGACCTGGGTCATAATATCAGGGGCACATAATACACACAATATTATCTACTATTACTAGTAAAATTATGTTATAAAAAATTACCAGTTTTATTTTTTAATGTTTATATTTTTTCAATAAGTTTAGCTCGGTAATTATTACATTAATATATTATATAAGAATGTTTAGAAACTTTTAAATTTCTGCGTCTGTGTTTGATCTGTAATAACGTCAATAGTTAATACTTATAAAACATTACTTTCTCAAAAACTGTTAGAATTAAAACATTATTGATTAGTGATAAATATTGTAGGTACTGTTATTTAAATGATATATGCAATAAAAATTAAAGAGCTCAAGTACTTAAAGAGAAACGTAAATTGAATTATTTGTTTGATTAAAAAATATAATTTTACTATAGAAATATATTAATAATTATGTACTTAAAAGTAATAAAGTCAATTTTAAATACCTATTTTATAAAGGAAAATGTTAAATGAAAAATTTTTTATATATTTTTTTAGAAAAATATATTACTATAAACAGTAAACACCATTATATTATTATGTATTATAAATATTTAATCCGAAAAATATAGTTACTAACTTCCTCTTATTCAAGGATAATTGAAGTTTATTATGTATTTAATAGTAAATAATGATGCAATTTAAGCAAGTTGTCCCCGTTGAAGGTTTGTTAAAATATTGTTACTTCACAACATCAAATAATAAAAGAGTCTCAACATTTGAAAATATTTAAAGTATTTCTTACGCTCAATATCTATATTCTACATTTTATCAATATAAGTCAGTATTTTATGCTTTAGGTAATTGAAGGAAATACAAACTGTGTTCCCCTTTCCCATTCATAAGATTTATTTGAAGATGATTCGTCAAGAATTTTGTAGTTTGAGCGAACGTACCACAATGATAAGGATCAAATCCTCTACAATGCTTGTGAATATTATTTTTTCACGTATGAAAAACGGCACTGCGTATACTACCTATACTAGCTGCTTCCATAACAAGTAACAAAGTGTCGTGTCGTCTGTAACTTCAACGACCAGAATAATATAATATGTTACACTGCACGTAATATGTATTACAATATACGGTCGTCGAACGCTTACACGTATAATACATAATATTAGCATTATACGAGTCTGGTTGTTCACAAGTCAGTGGGCGGACGATGTGGACGTCGGCAAACGCAATGGAATGCGATGTCCGATACCGCCGGACTGAGTGAAATTGAAACGTTTTTTGTGTTTACTTTTCTCTTTGGTTTTTTTTCTTGCGAGAACGTTACATACAATATTGTGTGGTGAGAAGTCGCGGAATCACTCGACCGGGGAAGGGACAAACAAAGAAAAAAAAATGCTGAATACAAATAGTCAATAAATAATCGTATACGTAGTCATAGCAGCCGGCATTCCCCGACGCGACCGGTTGCCAAGACCAGCACCGCTCCTCGACCAGTGAAGTTCAAGGCCACAATAGTTATATATTATCTGCTGACACTGCGTGCGGCCATCTAGGTACCAGATCGCGAGTTTATTTCAAATATTGTTCACCGCCTACGTTTTCACTTTATTTTTATTTATAAAATTCTGCAATCAAGATTTATCAAAATTTTATAATAACATATTACTACATTAGGTATAATTTACCTCCCACATAATATGTTTATCCAAAAAACCATTAAAAAAATATATATATGTATATTTTTGAAAATCATAAAGCTCGTGTAATAGGTGAATTAAGTGAATCGATCAAGTCAACACCATTTAAGTGCACCAAATGCCACTAATATATTAGTTTTATATTAGTATTACACAATGAGACTACAAAATCATATACCGTGGTCCCGAAGTTGGATCATAACTTGCAAGAAGATATAACATAATATTTTAAATATTTAGTTATATATTTCAATAAAAACAGAAAAATTCAAACGATAGTGTTATCAATGCCGACCGTTAATATTTGAAAATTGTTTTATCGAGAACTAACGGCAAAATGAACATAAATGTGAACAGAAGGTGACAATTGTGATTTTCTCAGATTGACTTACCAAAGACACAATTGTAGTTACCTCTTTGATAAGTATACTATAGTGGAATATAATATTTTCTCTTTTGATTAGTTTTTAAAGAATCGTCGATAATCAAAAACAAATAAAAAAAATGTACGGTTTCCTACACGCAATCAAATTAAACCAATTATCATAGTGCTAAAATTAATTCCATTTGAAAAATGTGTAGTTATATTATAATTACAGTGATTTTACGAAAATGTCCATTAACTATTTTTATGAAAAAACGATACATAATATAATAACATATATCTTAACAATATCGAATAAAAATTGTAATAATATTGTTTGGTTTATTTAATAGAAGTTATTTCCTTTTTGATATTAGCCAATTTGAGTTGAGCCTATTTATAACAATAATTTTAGTTTTTTAAACAAAAATATAATAGATAATATAAATATATGGATTAATCAACCATCGAAGATTATGATACACAAATTTTTATATAAAAAAATAGCTGTTTTAACAACATTTTTATTACGTTCTACAAATAAACATAAATTTAAATTAAATAATGTTATTACAACCGGACTAGATAACATTATAACCTATCATTATAATCATATTCTTTAATAACTGTTCAATTTATGTACTATTAATCTTTTGAATATAATAATATACGCTTAAACAATATCAATGATGTTGTTTATCCGATTGTGCTTGTGCACCTATTTATAATATATTGTATGCTAAAAATGTGTGTTCAGCCGTGCAAAACCATTAAAAGAGGTGGATAATGTTTGTATATTATTATTATTATAGGTATTAAATATAACGCCAAAATCGCGTGTCAAATATTATTATTGAAAGCTAGTACTGAGATATTATTTTTACTAACTTATATTTAATATAGGTACAAACTATATTATGTATAGTATAACTCTACTTCCGTGACGATCTAAATGAATTGTTTTAACACACATTGATAATAAGCATTTTTTACGTCTATAAATCATTTTGTTCATCATTTGTGACCAAAATAATACTAATAATACTAATAATAATAATAATAAAATAAAACTACTTGCAGGATTTTAATCGTGTAAATACTAAATATTACGTGGCGTGCAAAACACTAAAACTCTGTATTATTCATGACGATAAGTATCGTCGGCCGTCGTAGCAGTGGTTGGTTTCCGCGATCCCCATCGGGTATTCGTTTATAAATTTACCATACTACCTACAACTGGTAGTTATAAAATAATATAATAATTATAGTGCAGCGCCGTGCGTCTGTTTTCCAAAGTTCTAAATCACGTCAAAATCGCACCTGGCTAAAGAATACACTGCATTTTACTTTAAGTCAAATAATTACGAAGAAACCCAAAATCTAAATATTTGAACATTGGGCTGATATAAATCAATTGAGGAAAATCAAAATTTTTAATATCTGACCAAAAGTACTAATTAATTAATTTTTAATCACTTTTAAACTTTTCTGTTTAATCGCACATCTTAATTTCAAATTACATTCTTTCAACTGACAACAATTTAGTTTTCAAAATACCATTGGTCAAGTTAATGATATTGTTTTTAGTTGGTAATGTCTAAGCAATTTACAATTTTTCAAATGATTAAGTATAATATAAATAAACAAATATAGTAAATAATATAGTTTAACATTAATTAAATTAATTTAATTGCACAATATTGCTTTTACTCATTTTAGTATAAAAAATCAATTATGTTTAAAAAAATGTATATATTATTATATTCCTATATATTATGTCTCTATGTTATAAATAATAAATAGGTAAATGAAAATATTTCGCGGATGGAAAAACACTCTCCTATAAAATTATCGGTTTTATGTCACCAACACCGTAGGTACCTAGCTTTTTTTTTAAATTTTTTCATGAAATAATTTAACACGTCTGTAGATTTTATATGATTGTATGTAATCTCACTACATAGTATGGAGAGAATTAGTCCTGACTTATCATTGTATTACTGAGACGAATCACGATGCTTCGTAAAGTATGTTCGCATAATGTAGATTTTAATCATCAAACTCAAGACTCGACAGACACATGCACGGCTTCACGTAATCTAGACGATGATCCCAAAGGGAGTAAGCGACGTACTATAATAATAATATTAATCTTCTCCTGTAATAGAGTTGTGCACCACAACTACACAAAATTGGATATATACGAGTTCCCAGATGAGACATCAGCTATCCCGTCGCAATTTTTGAAATAAGTGATGGATTTCAAACAATTTTACATATTGATAAAATCAAACCCATAATATGTTAGCTTATTTTAACTTTATTATTGTTAATGATTTTATACTGTTACTTTGAAATTTTAATCAAAACAAAATATTTTTTTTATCGAGTTATCAATAATTATATTAACAGAAGTACTATATTTTAATATTTCAATGATATCATTAAAATACACGATCAGCTTATTTAATATGTTATTATTCATTATGTATATTCAAAAATAACAATCAGACTTTTTATTTATTTACCTAAGCACGGGAATTTCGTAATAATTGATCTTCATTAATAAAATGTTTATCGGATGATAATATGATAGTATGGTGAACATCTACTCGTAGAGCGAATATACAAAGTGTAACTTAATGGTTTAAGATACAAAAAGGTACGTATTTGTTAGGCAAATCAGATAAACGATTTAATTTAGCGAGATTAACTAAGGAAACCTTGACATGCTTGACATATTCTTTCACTTCCATGTTTTTACGTAAAACGATTATGATAATGTTGCGTTTTACTTGTATATTATATAGTTGATGTGGAACACGATATAATAATATATTTGACAACAAATATAAAATAAAGAACGAATACATAATAAAACAACAACGGTATCGACGATCATAGTTACATAAATTTGAAAATAACATGGATATTTTGTTTATAACGAAAAATATTAAGTCTCTTACTTTAAAAAAAAAATGTAACTTAAATAAAAAAAAAAATACTAATAATAATGATGATAGTAATAATAATAAAAATAATAAACGGGGCGAGCATAGTTTTTGTATTATATTTACCATCGGACTTTTATAGGGAAAACACGCCCAAAACCTGCAAGTGGTACATAAAATATTAGATTGCCCTTACTTGAAAAAATTTACATAACATTATACAAAAAATAAATAAATAAAACAAAACAAAGTCCGTAAGCCCTCGAGAAGGAAGCACAACTCACTGCGAGTTTGCGTGACGGGCGGAATTTACTTAGTGACTAGTGTATAGTTCGTGGCCAACAACCGACCGTCTCTTGGAGAAATTATGGATAATTAAATAAAAAATTCCATTTTATTTTTCCAATAAATATATCTGTACTTAAGTAATTTCTCCATTTTCGTTTAATTAAAAACTATACGTTCAATAATTATTATTCTATATTGTACTGGGTGGAATATGTCTAATATGTTTTGCAATTTGTAGAATAATATCCTTTTTCTTAGGATATTTTCCACAAATTGATTTATTTTTACACCATTTTAAAGCTTAATAAGATTATTTAATATAATATAATTATTTTTTAATACTTTAAAAAGTTAGGTTTTAGCATCTTAACAGAGCACTATAGCTAAAAAACCATCCCAAAACAAAGGAACATCACTATGACTTGGAGAAATATTCTTGTTTTTTCTTCAATTTACAAAAAATATTTTTTAGACAATTGTTTATCAATATATATATATTATATATATTAATATTTTTTTTGTTTACACATTTCAATGAACTGAATGTTATTCAATATTAGAACTTATGGTATTAATTTAATTTATAAAGTAATATTGCTAATCAAAACTATAGAAAAATAAAATTGTTTTTTATTTTATAAAATTAATTTAACTTTATAGCGCATGAAAAAAGTATTTAAAAACAAATAATTTGTATTAATTAATAATTTTTTTTTTTTTAAACATTTTTAAACGACTATAAAATTATTAATATACCATACACCACTATGTTTACAGGTTATTTTTCATTAACAATATATTATATTTTAAAATTCTATTCCAAATAGATATGTATACCTATGCAATGTAATAATAATTATAATATAATATAATATATTAACATATTATACACGTATACGAGTACTATGCTAAAAATAAGAGCAGTACTACAGATCTCATTTGAAAAGAATAATAAATACAAAAATTAAAAGCAATAGAAAAGTCTAAAAACTTTATAAAGTCTCGGTCTTTACTTCCAAAAACTTTTTGTGATTGTTTTCTATCTTATTATTATTTTTTTTTTTTTTTATCAGTTGTTATTTTATTTTTGGCATTTTATTTTGGTACTTTCAAGTCACAACAAATACACATCGTCGACCACGCGTAAAGGTTTTTGTTTAGTATTTTTAAATTATTTCTAGGAAATAAAAATATATACAACCATTTTTTTTCATAATTTATTTCAAAAAGTCTTCACGTGTACTTAAAAGTTATAATAATATGCTATCAACTACGTATCTATTTATTATTATAGCAACACTTGTTGGTGGGTCACTAAGCTTACGGTTTCGAAGCGTAAAAAAATATTAAATAAATACAACAATCAAAAAAACACCATATCGCGTAACGTTGTCATTAATAAAGTAACAAGTTTTATTTTTTTTGCCATTTATCACGTGGTGTCGGATACTATCAATTTTTTCTTGGAAACGAAATCCGTGTGTTGTGATTATTGTCATTTGATCTCCGATATACCGAATTTTCTATAATGTTGGAAATCTTTCTTACCTATTGTAATTATGACACAAAAACAACAGTTATTAGTAAGGACTGCGTTAATTGTATATGATAAGTGATGAAAAATAAGAGTCGTTTCGAGTAAAATAGGTAAATAATGCATAATTTATTTAGATATAATTTATATCTCTGATCAATTTTATTTGTTGAATGAAAAAAAAAAATTAAAATTAAAAATAACTAAATGATAGAAAGTTAAGTGAGATGATTTATTATAAATAAGAATAATTGTAAAAATATATTCATTTTAAATATGGTTATCATTGTTTAATCATCATTATATCCCAATAATATAGAAATATATTTTTTATTATGTAAGTATAGATTAAAATATTAAATAAGTCGTCCAGGAAATTAATGTTTGATAAAACGAATAATATTTATTATGATTAAGTATAACATTTACATTAGCCACTAGTAATCCGAAGTATATTTTTCTTATGGGATAATATTAAACATTTTGTTTTCGTTATGTTTGCACATTTAATTTATATAATCCTTTACTTAATCCTAGAAACACAAGTTTTCCGATTATTTCCAAGAACTATAGGTTCTGAACTCATGATGACCGCGTCAGCCTTAGATAAGAGAGTTATTATTTTGTTAAATTATTGTAAAAAAGGTAAGCAGCAATTATTAATATCGTTTTTTAAAATGCTCAATTTTATACACAATATCGATGTATATCTGCTGTCTGGTGCATACCTCAAAATATATATTATAGTAAATGGTCTATCAACACGACGACATCATGCAAACACAGCATACACAATACACATATATGCATTCAACGATGTCGATTAAAATCTCGTGACTTATACTACTACTGGACGTGTTGTTTTTTTTTTTTTGTTTATGTAGATTTATGCTTGTTTATACATTTTAACGATTCCAAGTTTTGTTTCTCGGTCCTTGACATATACGCGCGTGCGCTCGCGCACACACGAGTCTTCAGTTTTTATGGTGCTTGTTCAACAGCAAACATATCCGAGAAAAGCGAAATAAAACAAACAAATCGTCTTTAAACTATACAAGTATACATGCTTAAAGTATATTTTATTATTATTATAACATGGTCATACGCGCTATCATTGATTATTATCGCGAAGAGCATCAGCAGCTGCCTGCAGTTAGTATTCCGTAACGAATGTGTATAATTTCATATTTTATACACATTTTGTGTAAACGATGTGAGTAAAGTATAGTTACCTATTGGCCATTTGAATTCATTTTCATGTAAAAAATAATAATTACACTTTTTATGATAGCATAGGTGAAATCGTGTCTGTTTAAATTTTCGTGAATATTTCAACTAATGATATGTTTGCACAAAAATATCAATGGTGAATCTATTATCAACATAAATAATAATAACCGAGTTAACGGTTTACAATTTAAGTGCCTATACATCTGCTGACTGTTAATTTACAAATCATAGGTATATTTGAATGACAAAATTATGTTGTAATTTTACAATACTAATCGGTCGATCGTTTTAACTACATGTCAACAAATTTATTTTTTTTTTACTGTTTTTGCTTTTAATATTATAAATATATTATGGAAGTTTTAAAACCTTTATGTGACGCAAATACGCATCTATACATACGTTAAATAAATTTACAATTATTAATTTTTCTTATATAAGTACAACCGTTCAAAAATGTCTGATGGCCATAAAATATACTTTTACGTTATTTCACCCTATTAATATTTGATGATACAATATTTAAGTATAATTATTTAAAAGTCCATACAAAAAAACTGAGTTTAATCAAGCTACACGTTGCATGAAAAATACTTTTAAATTATAGCCTACAAAGAGTTTAATTAATATGATATAATCATATGCATATTATAATGAGACAATTATCTATTACGGTACTGCCGGAAAATAAAATAAGATGCACTGTATTTGCATTCTGCAGCATGTGGAGCAAATCGTCGATTCTACTACTGCGTATATAATCATAAAGTACTTGTTGAAGAATATAACAAGGAAATAAAAATAAATTTAAAATTTTTTATAGTTACATTATTATTAATAATAATAATTAACCGTATACCTTTTCCATATATTCAAATTATTCAACTTCCCACACACGACATTCCGTTACACAAGCGTTCTGCCATGTGCTTTACCCATGATACTATATATGAGAATATAAACATTTATTATATCAATAGTAAGAATTGGAGTGGGGCAAGGGCAGTTCAAAAGTTTTAAGATGTAGGTTTAGCATCCCTAAAATATTCTATAGTTATTTATCCTTATATTATACTGTAAGATATGTTGCAATAATAATTAATATAATAGTTAAATTTATTTTAAACAATTTTTCTTAAAAATATTTTGAATACTCTAAATAATAATTATGTAAAATCAAATATCTCTACGATACTTTAAAACGTATTTGTATATTAATCTGCTATAATATTCTTGTTTTAATACATATCTATATTTAATATAGATTTTATATAATTTATACACCTAATTCTCAAACTCTCCGAATCATGCTCATTAGGTAGCTTTAATTATAAATAAATTATAATTTATGATTATATAATTTTTATAATCAATAATGGTTGGTATGTTTTTGTGTACCTACATAAATATGTATAGTCTACAATATAATATATTATTATTCATATTTTTATAGACATAATATAACTAATATTGTATTACTTATTATTATATATTACAAGATATTATAATAACATATTGTAATATCGGCTATAAAGTAATTGGCTAGCATATTTATCACTATATTTAGGTACGATTTGCCAGTTAGCCAACTTTACTGTCAGAGATCTCACTACATTGCTACCGATTCATTTTTTTTTATAAGATTATAGTTTTGTATGTCTAAATGCACATAGATGATAATGATATAACGAATATATGGTACTTTTACTGGTAAAATCATCAGTACAACATTCATCGATCACAAGATTCACAGCAGTTGGATCAGATGACAGTCATATTATAAATACTCTTTGATTAATTAAGTATTTCTTTTCTTCACATATTCTAATAAATTACAGTGTGTTCTATGATATTGCCACGACTGGTAAATCGGTTATCTTTCGCTCATGGTAGTATAATGTTATAACTTATAAGACTTTATGTATACGTGTGTAAAATAAAAATAAATACTTTGGCGGAATAGTATTTCTATTTATTACTATTAATTTTTTTTTATGCTAATTATACTCGAAATGAGTAATTATACTGTCACTCGTTCTCCAACGACGTCCCATCAATCAAACAAACAGACAAACAAACGATTTAAAAATCGTATATTCATTGCGTTTCATTTGATCGAGTTGCTGCAGCGGATATCTTCAAATCGGCTGGCATACAATATACAACTCGTTAGGTTTGTGTTTCAATAACAATACTGTAATTCGATTTGGACCATGCAATTATATTATTATATAATGTATAGCTATGAATATTATTATACAATTGCGCAAATCGAATTCCTTGTTGGGTCTATCGCAGAGGACGGTTTGCTTTCCCCACGCGATCCCTCAGGCACAAAGGTTTGAAAAACTACATAATAATGTATTATATATATTATAATTCTACGACAGTTAACAATTTTATATAGTAAGAAAAACAAAAAGGACAAAATACATTTACATTTGGTAGTAAAAACATCTGTTTTTAATTAACCGTAGATATACCAAACTCGTTTTATATTTTTATTTTTATTTAGCATTTAGACTGTCATTTGAACATTTATTAGATTTTTTCTTATACGCATTATAATTTACTTTTAAAATTACTTTTCTTGGCAACCCAATAAAACTTTACAAACGTTATTGTATTACATAGTTTACTGGATGTGTTGAAAATCAAATTTTTCAAAATATAAATAAGTATAAACGAGTATTATGTTTAGATTAATATAATATTATTTGTTAAAGTTATGTGTAATATCACTACATTCAAATATAGTAAATTTCAGTATATTTCAATACGTGCCAAACTCAGAGGGCGAAAGTGGTTTTAAAGTTCTAGCAAAACGCACATATTCATTATATTTTATTATATTAGCTATAGAGAACTTAAAAGTAAAACTTGCAGTTATTTAATACGATAAGAAGACACTATCTGAAATCAATGCTTTTAATGAGTATTAGTCTATATATCAAATAATAAATATCATTGTAGTAGATGCATAAAATAGTCACAATATAGATCAAATTGATTACATTATATTTAATAAAACGTCTGAATTGGTATTGTTTAATATAATCGATTACGAGTCAGCATAATGCAACGCTGCAATACGGTAAAATATGCACAGGTCCGACAATAATAATGCATCTCGATTATATATTATTAACGAGAAATGGACCCGAGTTTTGTCGTTTTATTCAGCCACTTGGGAAATTTAATGAAACAGACATTATATTATTATAAACGACTGTTTCAAAAATATTGTACTCCGGGGGTGAGTTTCATCAAATAAATTATTAATGGAAATCCAATTGTCAAGCAATATGACAAGGCTTATGATATTTTTAAGATAATCATAATATTCATATCGCTTTTACAGTCGAATAATAATCACCCGACCATAAAATTAATGGTGTTGAGAGTGATGTGAAACATCAACTTCAATATATATCATCAAATTGTCTGTTCGTGAAAGTTCCACGCGTGTCTATGGATTAAACAGAGTTACAGGCAAGAAGACACAAATACATGTCTTCAGTATAAGTATAAAATTATATTATAATATTTGATGTTAACCCGACTTTGTCTGGGAAATCTGAACGAAATATTATGCAATATGTCGCTATATCGGTGGATCGGTGAATTAGGGCGATTGAAATGGGAAATCTGCTTGTGGTGGGTTGGATATAATATTATTTGGTACGTTTTAAAATTATTTATTTAATTTTTCTGATATATCTGAAATTGTCTTCAAAATAATAAGTATATTTTGAGTCTATAATTTACAAAAATACAGAAATTAACAATATTGTATTATAACATTACAATACAGAAAATTATATCAAATTATAATAATTATTATGTTTTCTGTGGCCCATGGCAACCCTTTATAAAGAAACAAAATACAATTCGATTTTTGTGCATCGAAACAAAATGCACGCATGAGCCAACTTTTAGAAATTGAATTCTAAAAAAAAAAAATTGCGTAGGTATAAGGTGACCAAGAGTCAAAAGAATTTATGTCTAACAATTTTGGTGCTAATAATTTATCAATGAATGTGGATTTACGTAAAAAAAATTAAATACTTAATAGAATATAATACTCCTAAGTGTCCTACACAATTTTGTACTAGAAGTTATGCAACTGACGAGCGTTAATTAATATATACTTATGGATATACCGATGACGTGCCGCTTAAAAATCCATCGAGTAACGCGTGGCCGCTTTCTTTTAAAGGCCCCAACATACATTACATCGTCATAACTCATAATATATATAATTACATAGCTGTCTTTATAATATAACTGATTACAACGTAGTGTACCGTTGCAACATAGAGGTTCATATATTGTTATAGTCACTCCTACTCCGGAATCGTAGATAGTTGTTGTAGTGATTTTGAACGTGTCTCGATTAGAACGTCTGCGCTTATAATAAGATCGTGATGTGTTATTCAATAACTGGTACATCAAACAATCATGGAATTATATATTAGTATGGCCATTGTTGTATGTGCACTTGCGATTCTGTTCTGGAACTACAGTGGCAGCGAGTCTAATGGTATATACACGCTATATATGCGAGGTCAAAAACCGGATAACAAAAACAACTATATCAGCTGTAATCACCACTAGCAAAAACATTAATAACATATTAGTATTATAAATCAAACGTTATTATTAGGAACCCAAATTTTAACATATGGCGCTATACATTCATAAGTCTGTTTGTCGTCGGACGGATATAGGATATAAGCATAATATAGATATTATGGTATTATATACGATAGGTATCGGTAATTTGAGGGTATTCTATAGACAGACGATCCCTATCTTCTCGTTACCTATAGGTAAAAAACATTGTTGTAAATTTGTTTTAAATGTCGTAAAAAACATTTCTTATGCACCAAGAACGATTTAAAGTTGCTGACACCACGTGGCAAACGACAGTGAGTGATCAGATAATATGATAATCCTACACATTATAGTAGCGGGCAGTTACTAGGCAGTTATAGGTGGATACAAAAACAAGTCTAGTCGAGCAGTATATTATATAACAACATAATATTATAGTGTTTTGGTCGAATTTTCAGTCGTACCCAACAAACGCGGGGGTTTTGTGGGTCAGTGCCATGGGCGTGTGCGGGTCTGTTAGTGGGAAGAGAAGAAACATTATATCCCCGGGCCCAGTATTTCTTCTCCACACCCGTCGATCCAACACCCGCACCAGTGGAGCGAACCCAGTACCGGCCGGCCATCATCCAACCAAGGGCGATAACCGCCTCGACTTCACGCGATTAATGAAGTCGTTTGTATTCGGCACGGCTAACGCGCTACGAAAATTCGCACCCTATCTACAGGCCGGAGACCCGAAAGGAATATCAATTCCTAGCGACAACGACTTCGTATACAGCACAGTCGGTTAAGTATTCCGAAACAAACGGAATATCCGGCGGACGGAATCGAATTTACGAGACGGTATACACAATAATATAATATATATAATGTGTATAGGTATTTCGCGGGAGGTTGGGAATTTACAAAATCGTAAGTGTATAATATAATGTATATGCGCGTATCATACCCGTTTGCGCGGGCGACCAACCGTCCGTGCGTTGGGTGCAATAATAATAACGACAACAATTTATAGTAGGTATGGAAGTTGGCTATTCCGAAGATTTACGCGCATTCCGCTCATTGGGGATGTTTTTCGATCGCAAAGAAACTATATATTATAATGTATGTATGTGTGTATACTTTATCGTTATTTCGCGTCGGTAAAAGAAAACACAATTTTTTTTTTTTTTTTGAAACACCCACGACCGTTGTGTATTATTGCGTGTGTATAATATATATAATATGCATTATTATGATATTGCGGTGTATAAACAATGATAATAATATAACGCTTTTATATGCGAAACGTATAAGAATTTTTCGGGTTAAACCGTGTCGGTGGCGTACAAGCACGAGCGCGTGTTCACTGAGACCTCGTGCGTTGTATTAGTAGATACGACGGTGTTGTACGCACATCCGTCGTGACGGTCTGTCGTAATTTTCTGCAGGCATAATCAACGACGTCGGCGTCGGTCACGCGAACTGTGACCTGGAGAAATTTCTTCGATAATCTGACTGACTACGTTGCCACAATTACAGTTTGATTAAAAAATGGGAGAAAGAAATTGATTTTATAATCTCCGTACGAGGCGCACAATAGCGATCTGCTAGGATTGTTATCATAATAGATTCGATATTGATATGAATGAGTGCGCATTATAACATTACAGTGTCGATAAATAATGATTCTCTCATCCTCTGCTGTCGTAAGTTTATTTGGAATGTCCTCATTTCTTTGATATATCTTTCATAATATAATATAATATGATATTAAAAAAATGTTAAAGGTTTCTTGTAAGTTATAACATATTATTGACATATACATAGTTGAACGTATTAGCTGTTCTGACAAAAAAAAGTTTTCTACTGTAATATATGTTATATATAATATTACATTTTATATAAATAATATTTCTCGCATATCGTTATAATAATAACTTTAAGTAGAAAGGGTAAATCTATGTTAAGGGTGCGAAACCACTATGTTAAATTTTGATTTTAACTAATGAATATTGTTGTTATGACACTAACGTTCAGCTACAGAACATAACATTTAATAATATTATATATTTATCACTTTTCGAATAGATCGTAATTATTACAAAATTATTAATATCATAATATGTATGGGTATTATACTAGACCGGTTTATCCACGCACTTTATAATCAATCATTATTCGGTATAGTAAATTATAGTAGCGTGTCATATGCGCGTGTTTCACGCCGCTCTCTTGTTTTCTGCCACCGTCCAACTGTCGGGCTATATTATTAACAACGTTACGAGCAAGATACCCGTGTAATAGAATATTATGTGCATATACCTGTGACTACAGCTACTTACGAAAAATCACCTACAAAACGAATTTCTTTCCGTCTGACAAATCGGTTACTTATCTGCCGGCGAGTTTGTTTTCGAAACATCATTTGTCGTTTTGTTGTATTTTTTTCTTTAGTTTCCTCTTGCCATCCCCCACCCTTTCCAAAAAAAATACACACACAACTGTATTGCTTTTCCCGCCATCTGCTACGATACGTTCTACACATATATACAAAGCAATATACTAGTCCGTTGTAATTTGTCTTCATTAGTCTCGACCGAGTTAAGGTTTATTTGCAACCATTAATACCAGTATAGTGTAGTAAATACATATATATATGGTATGATGGTAGTCAAAACAGCCTACAGTACACAACGTAAAGAGGAGTACAAAGCAACTGTAACCAAAAACGTTACCGAGTGGAAAAGTTAATGTTTAATACCGAACCATCGCTTGGACAGGTTGGAGGGTAGGTTTCAAATATTTTCTGACGCGTTCTCACACCCGCCATTACATCCTTCCGTCCGGTAATCGCTAATTGGATAACGCGCGCACGAGTATATACAATCTATAGTACCTATATGTATACATATATATAAAACTATGGCAGTGGTCGGAGGAGGCGAACGTTATTTCAGTGAAATCAAAATAAAGGGAATGTCTCTCATTCACCGCACACGATCTCATCACCAACCCTAAATTCTATTTAAACAACCATTCCGTAACTGCATGTGTACGGGCGTTGTGCTAAAACTCGTCTAGTAGGGTTTTTAGATTTGGCACACGTACGCGGAATTGAATAGAGACATTACAGATACATGTTTTAACCGAGTAAGCCGTAATGTGGGGTCGGGCACAATATAAAGACCCGGAACCTCACGTTTAAAAGACGTGTGTGCCTCCGCTTAAAACTGTAAGAGCCCTAAATAGGTTTATTCATTTTTACTAAAATTTTCGTATTCCTTGAAATTTTTTGTATAAGTCTTTCTTCTATTTGCGTTGTCGATTAGAATCGGTAGACGGATAGTACTTATGACAACTGATAACGCTCACGCGATGGACATTTTGCGAAGGTGGTCACCGCTATGGATTTGAACAATAAGAATATGACTGACACAGTAACAATATACAATAGCGTTCACGACATTCCATTTTATTTGAAACTTTTCGTATTACAAATTCAGAATAATGTTTGGTTTTATCTAAAACAATTAATATTCTAACATATAAATAAGACATTTATGATATTTATCTATTGTAACCTAGCACACTCACATGTTTTTCAACAATAATATTTTTTCAAATACATTTAAAGACCATTTAAACCTAATGTTCAAATTCTCGAAATTATTTTGTACTTATATAAAAACAAATACGGTAAAAATTAAAATTTTAACGTATATTTTTGAGATATTAAACTTCACGTATAAATAATAGTAGACTAGCCTACCTATTTGGTTGAGTATGCATAGTAAATCACCCTGTTAATGAAAAATACTTGTGGAATTTTGTAATTTATATAGATTATACTATACATTATATATTACAGTATATGATCTATTCACTGATTAACAGTAGGTAGTGAGTATAAATACATCGGCTGAAAAACATTAAATTTCTTTTGGTAAATTTAATATATTAACGTTGATGACAAAGCGAATTGTGATAGTTATTAATTTAAATAAAAGACACGACATTTTAGTCAGATCGTTCGTAATGTAAAACAAAATCGTATCCAGTCATCCAAAAGGGTTGACCCTTTGGGTCGTTTTATTTTACTATAAACAATAACGGCCGAGAACGCCTTTATCACGTCTTTTGAATTTATCGTTCGGAAAACTTTTAGCATTTGGAGAAATAACGGGATTTCATTTTATATTTTCTCTCTATTGATTAACAACAATATTTTATTATGTGTAATAAGTAATAACTAATAACTAATAATATATACTAGGTATATGTACGCGCGCGTGTTTTTGTAAGACGTGCATTACAAAAACACGATGTTGGGAAATAACGCGTAAACTAATACCAATAAAACTACGTTGTTTGATTACAGTTGTTATACACGATTTTTAAATGGCATAATAGATAATATTATTTTCTCGTTATGTCACAGTTATTTCATAGTGTAAAAGCGTTCTCATGACATCATCAGCATTGACATTATGTTTTTAATATCCATAATCCGTCCGCTTTGGCGTTGTTGTGTAGAAGTGAACATTTAGATATACAATAAATTCGACTTTTATTATTGTTTTGATATTTTATTTATACACGAATTATTAATGTAATGTAATTTATTAAAGACACACAAATGAGAAATCTAAAAGTATTTAATTTTCTGTAATCAGGTTTTCACCGTCAGTCTAGCATTATATTTGAACTTAGTTTTTTCTACACCATAGAACGATAACGATAAATAAATAATACGCAACGTAAAACGGTATATAAGTAATTAATATGCTAAATACAAATACCAATATTTTTATTACTTATATAGTTTACAGCTATATAAAAATGACAATATCAGACTATAAAAAACGTATAGTTATATAAGTATAACTGTAGATCGTTGTTTTAAAATAATTTGCTGGTTGTAAGATTTCACTAACTTATTTTTTTTTTCTTATAGCACCCATAAATCAAATCAGCTTTTAATACAAACATATATTTTTTTTAATTCCGTTCAAATCTATATAGACATAAATAATCCACCGAGTGCTGACGATGCTTACTTGAAAATACGAAATTGTGTCGGTACAAAATTTCTAGCCGGCAGAAGTCAATGAAACAACTTAAAAAAACATCATTTCTGATGCAGAAAATTTATTGTTATTTGTATTAAACTACATACTATTATTATATCTATATTCTAGACAAACGAAAAGTTCGGACAGGTTTTTCCGGTGATTTATCGACGTATTATTAAATATCTAAATGATTTACTATTTTAGAGTGTGTTACACTACACACAGCGTACTGTAGAACATGATAATATTTAAAAAAACAATTGAACGTTATTTTCTATATTTGAATACTATTATGTAAATTCAAATTATTATACAAGCACATATTATTATAGTCATTACGACTAAATTTTAATAATTATTATGCAATATAATGATACAGTTATTATTGCCATATTGTTCAGGGCTTATAATTTATGTGCGAGTATTTGAATGAAATGTAATATTATAATATTGACCAAATGTGTTTTACTGGAGTACTGTGGAGAAACAATTACGCAATTTATATTTTGTACTTGGCGTGTGGTAGCATGGAGAATAATTTTGTTGGGCAAAAACCGCAAATGCAGATTAATGTTTTTTTTTTTTTTTTAAAGTAATTTAAACGGTTATTAAATCTTCCCTCAAAATAATGTCGTACTTAAAAAATACATTAAACGGAACGTAAATTCAAATAGATCCCCACGACCAATATTTATATATATATATATATTATATATATTTTAGCACGGTGGTTTCTTCACTGCGGGGGTAGGTAAAATATTTAAAAACATGGACGAAGAGACCGGAGGCATCTGTTCACCCGCGGAATGGTCGATAAAATGCTTCTGAATTATTATTACTTTTATTATTTTTTTTTTCGATTACGTTTCATTTCATTAAGCAAAGGCGAACTAAAATAAAAATGAAATGGATGTCAGACGGAGAGATGACGGAAAAAGGGTAGGGAAAGTATGCAAAATGAAAAAGATATTCGCCGATTCTTATACAACCAGCAACAACTCACTCCAAAGAGACGTTTGTTTTCGGTCCCTGTGAATTTATTAGTCTCAGTCATTTTTAATTGTCGAGGTGGTTTCGCTTTTCTTCCGATTGTTTTTTTCCCTCGTTCCCACGCGAGCTACTGCAATGCTATTTTCTCTTTCTCACCCTCTCTCTCTATATATCTCAAGCATTCTATATCCCTGGTCGTCGTTTTAATGGACGCCATCAATTCAAAGCTTAAAACACAACAAAAACGAGGAATAATAATTGTTATTATCCGCCGTGGAAAACCATAAATTCCCAAACCGAAAACATTAATACGCGCATAGTGGCAGACTTACATAAATTCATTAGACGGTCGAACTTCTCGACATATACCGTTAATTATTGCAACCCTCCCGTTTCCTGGCCAGCCTATATATATCTCATTATATTCACGTTTTAAATATCCACTTTTCTTCTGAGAGAATAATAGGTGCCAATTCTAGTTAGATTACGATGGTCAAAACTTTTCGTCGTCTAATAAACGTACATATATTATTATGACAGTATATATACACCATACATGTGTAAGTGTTGACATTTATTGGTAAAAATACTAACAATGAAAAAAATACACCCGCACCAGCACTTAACAAAAAGAACGAGTATTTTATGTTGAGATCATGTTTAACAATACTATGTATTTTATATGAAAAATTGTGCGATATGGGCATATATGAGTTATTATAATACAGGGTAGTACAAAAACAAATTTTAAAAATAGAACTTTTGTAAAAGAAAAACGATTTGATAACAATTTTAAAATGTATTCAAAATGTTCAAATTAAATGTTAGGTTAGTATCAATGTTAGGTTATATATAACATTGGAAACTAAAGAAAAATTCAAATTTTGAAGAGTATATCGTAGAAATGAAGTTTTTCCTGAATTCCTGATATAATTTGACAAGTCCATTTTTAAAAATGCACATGATTCGAGGCAAAGTGTCTGGCGGTCAGGTTCCCTCAATTTATCAGTTTGTAACTTTTATTTATGAGGTCATTTAAAGATTTTGGTCAACAACACACCTCCCCAGAACCCCAATCTAATCAAAACAAAAATAACTGATAATATCGTAGTAATGTTGCCTGACATTCTATGTAATGTCATACAACATTTTCAACATTGACTTGCTCAATGCACCCGATAAAAATTAATATCATATTCTTAATACAATCTTTAACACTTGAAGTTTTTTTTTTTTATTATTATTATGTTTTTGTTTATAATATGTACATTGAGAATCTTGAATACGTTTGTAAAAAAAAATGTTTTCCTCTTTTATTTCTATCTTCAAACGTTAACATATTTTTGAACCACTCTATATTATTTGAAGGCCTGTCAAAGCCAACCGGAAGACGCACACGGACCAAACATGTTTTATCGCTGATCGATGCACGCGTGCGCGTATGTGTGAATACCCGTAAATTCGTACCACAATAATAAATATTATAATACTATTACGATAATTACTATTATTATTATATTTATAACTATTGGACGAGGATAAGCTTCAGGTAGTTATTACGAAACAGCTACCGCCGCCAATAACGGTTTATTTTCGATCGATGCGCATCACTCGATTTCCATTGGTTATGTGAAAGAGAGTAGGTAATTGTCATTCCCACTCACAGTACAATTTTGGAGGAGGAGTGACAACATAATTAATTTTATCGTTGAAATTTCGATGAAAGTAATAGCCGACTAATAGGCAACACACACGAATAACGACATACGGGTACAACCTGCATCACTAGAAAAGTATTATTTTATGCGACCATGTGGTATATTATTAATTGTTATTGGTCATACCAAGCCTACGGAATTGAGTGATCTCACTTGTCACTCTTTGCATAACATATTATAGGAAATACATTATCATTAATTGTTATAATACAGGTATAAAATTATATCCATAGACTATTTACAAGTATAATAAGTACAACAGAACAATAAAAATATCATATTTTCATAAACAATTTTAAAGTGTCAACTGTTGAGTGTGTTTTTACTATTAAGTGGTGTTCATAAACAGAATAGATATATTATAATTTATTATAATATGATATTATATACTCTGATCGTACTTTGACATGATAGTAGCTGGTAGTAGTAGTAGTTATATGACATTATACAGTGGGTTAGTAATAAACTATAAAAGTTATTGTTAATAAAAATAATGAAAATTCGGAAACGAATATAATAATAAAGATAATCACGTGGGTTACACTGAATAAAAACACAATTATTATGTCACTAGTATGAATAATAGACTTATTAGAAAAAAACAATCAAATATTAAAGCAATCATGTTTTATTGAATATACTTGTTATTTTTTCCCTGTATTAAAATATATTTGTACAGTAATATTGTTCAGATTACTAATGCAAAATTTAGTTGAATGCTATATTCGACAGCTATCAAATAAAACCAATCAAACAAAAAGTGTATTGGTGCAGTCGTTTATAAGTACTACTCGTTTCTGAAGAATTTTCTACTGAGACATTTCCTTACGTTTTTTGTTTGCCGGTGTTCAATTCGCTGGTCATATCACATCGTCTTTTGAAACCATTCACATTCAGCCACGCGCGATCACAGAACACAAAATATCCTCTCACTCGTGAACTGTGACAGGTGTTATGTGAAATGCTTGGTAGTATATATATATTTCAATTCGAGCTTTTTATATTTTTATCACCGAGAAAACCCTTCTTTGAAACCTCTATATACGTGGATTATTCAACCCCCTTGTTATTAAACGTCACTAGTTCGTTGTTTTTTTTTCAATCCCAAAGAAATAAAACGAACAATTAAACCCATTTGTTTGGACAATATCTATTCATGAACTTTAAAAATAAATATCTACATAATATATATTTTTATATTATATTTATATACATATTCTGATATTATATTCGTTTTTGTAATGAACGTTCGTTCTACTTTTCAATCCATTTTAGTTGTCAATGTAATCAAAAATCTAGATTGTAGTTACTTACATAATACAATACATCAAAGTTAATACTTAAGTACCTACGCAATCACAGCTTATATATTTTTATAAAATATTAGAAAATTAAATACAATTTGTAATGTTTGCGTTATATTATTTGTAATAATGTTATTCATACAGTTATATTTTTGATTGTGGATTTCCGTATAAATAAGTTATTTATAAATACTTTAATGATTATCTTAAAATAAATAATTATGCTTTAAAATATGTTATTTTTATATAATTTTTAGAACAATAAGAGCACAAATTATGATGATATTATCCACTAATCAATAATTTGTGAAATGGTGTTTTTGTGCATTTCAGTGGATTTTAATTAAATATTTTATGACATTCACGGAATGTACCACCTATTATAATAAGTATATAAATAACAAAATATTCGCAACTTTATTAATTAAATGGAAGTTTTGGAAAAGTGCGTGGTGCGCAAACTGTGCGCATACCAATAGTATTTTACGCGATTTAGACGAAAAAAGTGAATAAATAACCGTCGCTGGAACACTCGGCCAGATATATTATTATTGTTATTATACTTCTTACTCCCAAGTGAAATATTATCTGAAAACTCGACTGCGAACTTTCTCCGTATCGGCAGCGATAAATATTTCCGTGCTTAATTTTCTGCGATTATTTCGGTCCCGTATAAACACGCTGATATAATGTGGTAGCATCTCCAATACAGTTATTCTAAAACGCGTAGTAAAGATATCTTATTATAGTACACACAGTGTAAAATGAATTATTATGGTGCTAAGAAAAATCACAAAAAAATATATCTCCCCCCCTATTCCATTATCAACTACCAACCACAAATTCACCATATTTTTTTTTCGGTCTGCAATGTAGCTGCAGCAGTCATTATTTTGATCGGCACCAATAGCATTTCATGACGGTCATTGACAACAAAAAATTGTGTATTTCATTAAAATCGTATTTAACGCTTAACCTACGTAGATTGGATGTACTACAATATTACACAATAATAATAATATGTGAGTGTGTGACCGTCAACCGATAGTAACGACCCGGAGGTCAGTGTCCGCGTATTGAATGCGAATGTCAACGATGACGACGCTATCGCGAAATAATAATATAACATTATACCTATGTTGTGATATTATTGAACTCTTCGGATTACGGATTCGAGTCGCGTGCAGAACCGTGACTGTATTAAAATTTCGTCGCCACCGTCCATTTCAGGATAAAATAAATGGACATAACAATAATAATATATAATATTATATTTATACGATTTGCGACTACAATGCTATAGTACCTAATAATATTATAAGATGTCGTTCGCACGCTGGGTTAGGTCTCTGGCAGGCATTTTTTGGACTGCATTCAAATAACGTGCACAAAACGGAAATGATCTGTATGAACATTACAATAGTCGATATTATTGTAATATTATATCATGTGAATCTAACCATCCCATGGTTGGCAGTGTAATTATAATTATTTTCACTTCGTAAGTTTCGCGGATATGAATAACCGAGTGCGCAATAAATTGTTTAATTATTTTTATATATTTTGCTTATGACTACAATTATGCGTGTAAAAATTAAAAAGTAAAATTATGATATCACGTTTTGACGTTATCGTTATATCATATACTCTATTAGGTAGATGGCTCTATTAATTCTTCTTCTTATTATTATTATTATTATTAATTGTATAAATAAAGTACTTATTCATTATTACCTGCAGGCTTGCCATTTTTGTCTTGTAGGTACCAAAACGTACACGACTGCGAGCATCATTGTCTTTTAGTGTTCATCTCGTTGTTGTTATAATAGTTGTTATTCACTTAGTGGCAAGATATTAGATTTAATCCTACGAAGTAAACAAATTTTAGGATCTTATAAGTGTAATAGTAATAATGATACATATAGGTATAATATAAATTTGTCTGATTATTTAAATTACAAAAGCATTTAGCTTAAAAAAATAACAACAAATTCTCAACAAATAACTTAAAAATACCTTTTTAATACAATTATTATTAGCTTTAAATTAATTCAAATTATTTTGACAGGCACAATAACTACTCGTATAAAAAAACGACCGTTTAATAACTTTCTAAACTGTTAACACTTTTTTATCTTAACAATATTACCAATAACAAAATACCACGCATAATAAATTAATAGTAAGTATATACTTGAAATAAATGCAATCGCGATGTAATTCCAAATGACACAATCTTTGTTATTTGCCCGAGTCTCTGTAAAATAAAAAATCCAATAATGGATATAGTAGTTGTATCAAAATGTTATTGTATTCATAAATAAAACATTTTAAATATATGAAAATTATTTTAAAAAGCAAAATTATTGAAGCAACTATTACGAAAACAGTATTTTTTGATAAAATAGTTGTATTCCCTTATTTAGTTAGGTATTACTTAAGGTTCATACAATTAATGTACACTAAAACTTAATACAACTTACTGAAATTGATAAAAAAAAAAATGATAAATAAAAGTTTTAACTTTGAAGTTTATGTACATGAAACATATTATGTACCTATTTGGAATGCAGTGACCTGGATCAAACAAAAAATAATGTAATTTATATTTAAATCTGGCCTCTAATATAATAGTTTTATATTTGAAGCTATCGTGCCCTAGACTAGAGTTAATATAAATATAAACGACGTTTGATGAAATAGTACTATAGCGGCGGAGCTAAAGAGAAGTATTAATTGCAATGTTAGCTGTTTAATACATGACCCGTCGCATTCCGAGGAATTTAAACGTATATAGGCATGTATATATATATATTGGTGAGTATAATAATAATAATATTATTTACGCGTTCTAATGATTCGACCGTAGTATCTACATAGATATAGTAGATTCGGCGGAAACGAACAAATGACGGACTTTGTACTGCGTCTTGGAAGGTATATTCGATCCGGAGGTGGCAATAATGTGTTACTATCGTATCAAGTAACCATGGTAACCATGAATCTCCATATTGTGTAATAATATCATATTATTGCGTAACGATATCGCATCTGGACGATGACGAGCCGGACCACGACTACAGTAGCGGGAATCTTCCGAAAAATATGTTATCTCAATTCAAATGGATAAACACTGCAGTTGGCGCCGTAGACAGACGTGGGTATTCTCTCTCGTAACAATAATAATAATATTATTATTATCATTCAATTGTGCAACGGGTCCCATTGTGCAGTACAAAGACGCCGCCGTCGGGTACATATATATAATATTGTGTATAGTGACGTATTGTGCACACTGTGGGCTTCGTATTTGGGATACGACTAACGAATTTATAATATCGCAACATTATATTACGGTTTACGGAGTAGTACTCTAATTATTATTGTAGTGCTCAGATGAGCATTGCTCATCTCTTCCAAGTTATCGTCTAACGGTGTTGATTTGTGGTAGATTCGGTCAACCTCTGCTTTGATATTGATATTGCCAAACCGCCAAGTCGTAATATATTGTCATCTGCTTAGCTTTACGAATATACAATGGCCTTATACGAATAAGTACGTAATATAACGTCTATGTATTCTTGGTTGCAGTAAGCTATACCATACAATTACTGAATATACAAAATAAAAACATCTAAATGTAATAGCTGGTATAGGGTGAGAATTTAACTTGTATATAACTTATGACCAATTTGAAATACATCATACTTATATATAGCGTTCGCGTGTGACTCCTATAATAGCGATATCTGATTATAAGTACCCAATACAATTATTTTAAAATTTTATCTCATAGGTTTGAAATATAAATAATGTAATATCGATACGATGAAAATAAATCATGACTATAGAGCTTCGATGGCCTCATATTTTATATCAATAATAAATTACCTCCTTGCCATTTATAAGAGCCCATTTAGTAATCAATATGTTTAACTCGATTAAAGCGTTTACTTTAGGTATATAATATAAAATAAAACTTGATGCATATAACATAAGAGTGAGGTGTTTGGATCATAGATCAAGGATACAAAATACTTCTAATCCGTATGCATTATACGCATCTGGTATAATATAGTATAATACATAACGACATGTACAAATGCATGTCGCAACGGAAAACAGTAGTCGAAACATGATAGCATTACCAATATAGTAAAATTTTACCAATATACTCGTGATGGCACAGATACAGCCGAAGGATTCCGTTGGAAATATTATCATAAGTAACAACATTATTATAAAATATACAATTATTCGTCGACTTTGCAAGCGCGTGTGACAATAACGGTTGCTGCAGATATTTAATAAAATATGTGTACTATTTTGCTTTTGCGTCACGACGGTTTAATTTATCTGCAGCGATGTGGATCCATGCGAATTATTGTTCAACACGATATATCGTTGTTATTATTACGATTTTAGTTTAACGATCCAATAATTTATTCTGAATAATGTCATATTGTGTATAATATATAGTATATATGGCGAGCGGAGAAATGGACCACAACTTTCGCAGGGTACCTATATTGTATAGTATGTTATATTGTATAGCTATACTTTCCCTTTGATATTTTACTATGCTCATATTATATACTATAATGCTATAAAATATTTTTATTAATAGAAAATTCTAAGTTCGAGGTACATAAACATCAAAGTCATTAGCAAAACTTCTACCATTTGCTGCTTCTAATTACAAAAATTAAAAATCCAAAAAATTCCCTACCTAAGATAAGATATTGTTAGGTTTAATATTATGTAAAGATAATTTACTAATACAATTGACAAGGGAATTAACTTAACGATTTTAAAGAGGGTTTAATATAGGTAATTTCGGTGGTTTTAAGAAAAATTAACATTTAGATAATCGAGAAGGCTGTAGTTTTAAACAGAAAAATTAACTGTCACAGCAAAAGCGGAGAACTTGATGAAAATATCTTGAACAAATATCAACAAATAAAATAATAGAGCAGTTGATAAAATGTTGATCTTGTTATTATAATATAATATTATTATATGAATGTGTTATAAATTGTGGTTAGTGTATAGATATTTTATAATCCAATGTTTTGGTCATTGCTACTCGATTTCAAGATTTTACCATTTCACTCTAAAAATAAAATATTATGTCTAAGTTCGTAATTGCATTTTTAAATAAATATAAAGAATTTTCGTTACATATGTAATTATTGCATTTATACATAATATATAAAAGTGATAATTATCATTTGTTTAATAAATATTCTAGTCCTTAAATCCACAGGACAGATAGGTATACGACATCATTAGGGAATTATTAATTAATATAAAATATGCGGCGGTGTTTCCACATCACCAAAATCTGACACAGCTAAAACAACTAAGAGATAACGAAAATAAAATCCACAAATTATATTATCATTTTATTATATAGTTTATAATATCATTATATTAACAACCGATAGTACTTGTTATTTTGCGATTTGTATGTATTAGTTTTTGAATTTTACTACATACGTGGTTGCATGATGGTCGGTGAAAGTGAGTTGTTAAAAAACAACAGCCAGCCGCTTGTAAGGGACGAGGAAACGACAGAAAAATATAGTCACACACATAAATAATATATTATAATATAATATAATATGTATATATTATGCCTATTTTATGTGTGTGTGTATGTATGTAATTTAAAAACCAATAAAATAGGAAATTTTATCGAAACTGTTATTACACGCCGCGACCGTGGACCACCTGTTACGCGTAACTCGTGTATAATTTACGATCGTAAGTCGATTTTATCACCAGTATTTACATAAATTTTCTATTTTAATATATTGTTACTGATTTCCAGTAGTCGTTGTGGTTGTTGTTATTATTTCCATCAACCAATTTTTCGGAATTTTTAGGCCCGACGTGACGTAAGTAGGATATTAACCGTGTATATTATAACATATTATACATTATGTTATAATATTATGTATTAGAATGTTAGATGATGAGTGATAAATTTCATCTGTCAATAGCGGTTTCTAGTATTTGGTTTTAGGTGGTTTTATTTTTTGAACTTATAACAGTGTCAAAATCATCGTATTGCTCAACATTTATACAGATAAATCTACAAGCTACCATATATTTCAATTATCATATTATATTACCTATGTGAGGATTATGGCTATAATAATAATCAAATAATTATTATACAGCATACACTTTTATATTTTAATAAATAATAATAAATTCGACATAATAATGATAACACTGAAAATGTTTAAACATCTCCCGAAACGTTTCTAAATTAAAGTGTGCAGAGTGTACTCACTATTACGTTATACATATAACAGTATGTAAGAGTAGGTATAATATCTCGGTCAGAGACATCATGGTGGTGATGCATTCCGAGAAAACATTTTCATTAATATTCATTATAAATTAAGCGAGGATATTTTTTTTATTTATATTTTATTAACATTTTCGTGACGAGCTTCACAAATCAACGTTCGTCGAAATCATTCTTTTGCCGACGTGTTGTGGATTTTTCACAATGGAACCGTAAACAGAGGATAGGTTTTTTGCAACAGTCACAATGTTTTTTTTTCCTGGAGACATCAATTGGATACATTTTTCATCGTTGTACCTTTTAATAAAAGCTTTTACAAACAATAGAATTTGAATTGAAACGCACAGATCGATTTGGTTTGATGTTTATTTTTATTTTATCTTTGTCGAATAACATTCCAACAGAAATATTATACTAGCATATTATTTGGATAGAACATCTCGGTAAAGGTTAACTCTCAGTAATATTGTTGATCGATATCAACATATTAAAACGACTGTTTGTAAATACTAACAAGTATATTGTACTTGTAGAGTTAATATTGTTGTTTGAACAAATTGAGATGACCGAATATATGTAAAATATAATATAACATCACTATTACACAAGTAGCGTTATACAATATTAGTTTATTAAAATGTTTTTAGAAACCTTATATGTTGTCGCTAATACTATCAAACAGTGACTGAGTTGGATTCATATATGATGAAAAAAAAAAACTATGTTCACTCGTTAAATAAAAAAAAAATAGTAACTATTTGATTTATACTATTTGATTTCGTTTAAAACTGATGTTTATACAACTGTTTAAACTGTATTACTAATTAGCAGAGTGTCTTAGAATGTCACACTTTCTTCCTACCTCATAAAAGGTAACACATTAATAAGGAGATTTCCTAACCTACCTATTACGTCATTCATTCCAAAACTTCTGTCACCTCAAAGTATAAATTAATTATTAATCCTAAAGTAATTAATTTTAATTTAAACCTTATCATTTTTTGATTAGGTTTAATTACATAAATCAACGGTTAAAATGCATTACACATTGGATATTTCAATGTTTAAAGCTATCGATTTTCAAATATTGTGTTTGTGTGCAAACGGACATAATATTTATTTTGTATACCACTAACACAGATATACTTCTATATAGAAGTGCATGTAAAATTCATGATTTGAATCCTATACCCATTGTATATTATTATGAACATCAATGTAATTAACTTATGGTGGAAAGTGTGAGATAATATTTAGTAGAAATTTTTACACTTCAACCATATACACATAATAAAACATTATAATAATCAACTAATATAATTATTTTATTAATACAGTTGTTACATCATTAGTAAAAACTTCAAAAACTTCTACAGCCTCGGCCAAATTATTTTTGTTTTGTTCGTTACAATTCGTGTTTTAAGTGTTACAATTGAATGACTACTGAACCACAGCTAAATTACATTCTTTAGTTTTATATGACTGGTTTTTGGACAAAGTGCTATATATAGATCTAACGTTACTGCAATAGTTTGACGAAAATAATATCTAATTTATTTTATAGAAGTATCAACTCAAAATCGAAATTGTTTATTTCGTATTTGCCATCACACAGTTATCAGGCAGAGTGAGTGTAATTTATAAAAAACCATTTTTGAGAAATATTTATTATATCTGGCGCTCCAAACCCATAAGCAGTTAAATGTATAAACTTGAGATTAAAACAAAACATGACTAAACATGATCATTACTAATTTAGTATATTTCCTATGGGGGCGATGACTAGCTACCCACTTCTTGTTCCATTATTCGATGAATAATAATATACGAGTATACGTACATATTGTATTTTAAACTTAAAAAACATTCAATATATTATTATTAATTTACATTTAATGTAAATTATAGGTATAAGATTATATATCTAATGATAATTATTATTTTATTTTTTTCACAAGCCGATAAATCTTCGTGTGAGACCCTTTTTAAAATATTGGTTTTAATATTCAAGTAAGTATTACCTATTACCAACGTTTAGAACACCGAGTGCAATAGACTGGGCCGTGAATCGCTTATATACACACACAAGAATTATATTTTATTAATATAGATAAACGTTAATACACATCACACGCCCGTGCGTAAAATATCGTGTGAATTATTAAAACTTTTAAATGCACTCATCCGGAATGATGCGCGCGTACGACGTCATTATAATAATATATAAACATTCCGGCTACGAGGATTAAAGCGTCCGTCCAAGAGGGCTACGGTCGTATGCGTTGTTATCCCGTGGCCGTTTTAAGCATCGCGCGTGTGTAAATAACGTCCGTCGCACTCGGATTTACTGCAAATTGAAAGCGAGCGAACGTGTACTTCGTACAAAAAAAAAAATCGCGTCTGGGGAAGAAATGTTCGTGGTGGAAGTGGATTTGAGGGGGTGGTGAAAAAAACAACAAAAATGCCAATTTCGCCATCGACCCCACGTCGTATTTCCACGGTCCACCCGCGTTCGTTGCCGATCCGCTTATATGTCTTTAGGGAAAATACGATCAGCGCACAATATATAGAAACGCTCGCTTGTTCGCACACACCCGCAAAACCCGCGCACCCGGAAACTAATAAAGTGCCTTTGTTAGGATCTACTTTCGCGTGTACATTTATTCGTATACGCCAGATCGGTGTACTTGCGTATGGGTATGGGGTAGTTTGGTATGGATGGAGTGGTGGGGGATCAAATCCAACGGTGTTAAACGTATGCACACGTTCACGGTACATCAGCCACGAGGGTTTCGTGTGCCCGCCGTCGTTCCGTTTTTCGATAGGTCCATTTCGGGTCTGACGTCGATAATTTTCACTGTTTATATACACACACATGTACTTCTAAGCACCTGCACGTAGAATACATTCGGTAGTGTGAGTAGTGGTAGAAGTGGTATTATAGTGGCGGTGGTAGTAGTATTACACGCGATACATAAAAAAAGCGCTTCACTTTACTCGGAAGAGTGGAAAAAATACCAAAACGATATTATTATATGTAGGTACCTATATACATTTTTTTTTTGAATTTCCCAGGAAATATCTTCTCCATTCCCCCAGCTATTTCGACTATATGTATATATACGTATTATACATTGTCTCTCTTTCTCTCTCTTTATATATATTATATATAAGCACACAAACACACACACTTCGTATACGCCTCTGGCCGAAGAGCGACACCCTATTAGATTTTCGCTTGAAAAACTCGTTTATATGAAAATGTTGAATATATCATTATATTGTCTCATTTTATACAGCCATTCTATATGTATAGCGTATAAAACATAGTTTAGTTTAGTTTCGCGCCAATCGTCTATAAATGTTAAGGGTGCTTATATTATATTATTAAATTGATTGTATGACACATTCTCATATATACTTTAAATACTTACTTATAATATTAAAAAAAAAAAGTAAGTTCAATAATGTTCAAAATTATATTTTATACATCAACAACCTTAGGAAAATATTCTGTTTCAGACTAAATTTAAATTTAAAAGTTAAGAATTGCGCCTATAAATTACTGTTGTAATAATTATAATTTATATTAGATATATGTATATTGTTTAATTATTTGTCGACATAAACCAAGTATAATGATATTATATAAATACAAAAATACAAAATTTAAAATTGTGGTCGGTGTAGGTACAACTATTAAGTGGGATTCTTGTCTCTTGATGGTAAAAATCTATAGTATTCTTGTGATTTTTGATTATACACAATATAAACATTAAAAAATTGTAATCATTCATGTACACATAAATACATAATTATAATTTTATGTTTCCTTATTTTTTCGTTTCAGATTTTCGTGCATTCATGCACTACCAGTTGGCTTGTTGAAATGACTTCTTCCAGGCTAAGACTGCAACACTGAACGGCATCCGAGATATATTCACAAAGACGTGATCTTCACCTAGGGGTATATATTATCATATACTCTGTTTTACCGTTTACAAGAGTTGATAAACGCTAAAATAAACAAATAGAAACTCGAAATTCTGTTGTCCGTGCCAGTCGAAATGATATCCGCTGAGATGAAAACGTTTTCGCTGTGTTTCGTATTACTGTTGGCAAAAAGTAAGTAAATATGTAATGTAATCGAAGCTTCCCAAAAAAATTTCAAAGCAATTATTTCATGTGAGAAAATACAAATGTTTGAGGTTATTATTGTGACATTAAATTAAGTTTTACTACTAGTCTTATTGATATTTTATTGCATATGATACATAGGTAATAGTCAATTATGATGAATTCATTTATATTTTATTTTGATTTTTATCGATGTGATACTGTGTCAGTCATAGATCCAAAAATAAAAATTAAAGTATTTTATAGAAATTTTAAGATTTTTGCTTTTCGGCTTTCAGAAATTCAACTATAGTCCAGGTAGTTAAAATCGGGTTGAGGGGTACTTGGTAGAAATTATAGTCCTATATTACTACCCAAAAACTATCAATGGTGTCAAATAAAAACTAATAACATTTTTTTTTATGTATTTTAAGTTTATTAGAAAATACAAGTGCATAACATTTACAAATCTATAATATTAATTGATAATATATAACAATATATTTTAGCCAGACGTTTTTAAAAGTAATAAAATATTTTTTAATTAGTATACCTACTTTTCTCCTTGACTGCGTAATAAATAATAAATTGTAACCATGATTTTCATTGCATAAATCAAAGTGTACTACCAAAAATAATTGTATATTCAAATTATTCAAAAGAAGCTGTGAAAATTAATAACCATTTATTATTCGTGATAAATAATTTTTAATATTAAAATACATTATTATTATTAGTGTTATATAATGGAGTATTACTTAAAAAAAGTACTAATAAACGTCCATATTAATTTTAAATATTTTCAAATGTGTAGGTACGCTTAGAAAAAATATAATTGAAAAATTAATATTTTTCATTAAAAATTCTTGTTAGAGTTTATGTTTTAGTATTTTGTTTAAAATATTTTACAGAAAAATAATACTTCAAATTTGATTATTTACATCTTAATTATTATATTAAGCTTATAGAGCTATTATAACAAAGTGGGTGGTTATTAAATAGTTTAACATTTATTATACCTACGTTTTGAACCAAAATCATATACACCGGCATTAAATCATAAAAAATAATTTATCTTGTTAATAAGTTAAGCACACTTAAATTTCTGTTTACAAATAATATTAAATTATTTATCGTTTTACTGCTGTTTATTTTATAATCACAGATTAATATATACATATTATATTTATTTATTTTTTTATTTAGTTTATTTTTTAGTACTAAGTACTATGTATTTGTTTACATAAATTAATAACCTGATTTTTTCATGTTTTTTTATTTGACAATATCAGTAAGCTAATTATTCAGTTTCATGTACTTAGACATCCAATAATTAATCTATCGTTTTTTTTTTTTTAATTAAGATTAATTAATCTCTTTTCACTAATCGTTGTGCATCATAAATACTGAATTAACATGATTAAAAATATTCAGTTGTTTCTAAATAAACTAACACAACATGCAAAGCCGTAATTTTTAAACGCAAAGAAACGTATTTAATTGGTATATTTTATAAATGATTTTTGACATATCACAGTATTATAATAGTTTGAAACTAGAAATTTTTCAGTCATAATTCAACGTTTAATGCGATATCGAAATGAGTTTAACGGACCTGTCTTATAAGTTATAAAATACGTATTACTATATCTAATGGCATAGTGATTGATATGAAAACCACACACCATTACATTACATGTTAAACCTTTAAATGATTCTATAGCAGGATTTATAGATATTAAATTAAACTATCAACAGTTTATATTGACGAGAGTGTGTTGGATTATTGGTATAAGTATAATGTATCAGACACGAATATCTTCTTTAGATTTGAATCCACGCCTGTCGTAGTCGTTGATAAACACGACATCATTTGCAATAGAAATTATGGAAAAACGTTCACTCACTCATCATTAGGTTTATGTGACGATTTCATTAAAATGTTACGCCTAATACATACTAATGGTTAGTAAGATTGATTACTTCGTCCATAATACGTCTTCACGTATCTCTTGTTCAATAAAGCTTGTTTAGGGCACATAAGGTTTTTACTTATATATATTTTATTCTGTTACACAATAATTTACCTATACCTATAATAAACGAGATAGAATAATGACGTATAACTATCATGATAGTTACTTCTTAAGCTAGACTCATATGAAGAAATGTCGTTGGTGGGTGTATAACCCATTATCACAATTTTACAATTCAGAATGTCTCTGATAGAATGTAAATCAATAAAAATGAGTTATACGTTACACCAAATCAAATTAAAGTATAAATATTATGACTAATTTAAGTTAAGTGTCATTTATTTTGTCATAGAAATAGGCTACAGTAAAGAATAATTGAATACACACAGAAAATACGCCAGTACAATCATCCTTATAAGAAATAATATCGTAATTTAGAATTTCCATTAAGAGTGTCTGATCGAATGTTTTTTTTTTTTTTTTATGTTAGTGTAATAAAGTATTGACTAAGTATAAATTAATAAGACTTAAGAAGATTTATTAGCCAGTAATAAAAATTGTTTGTTTTTTGAATCATTATAGCTCTTAGTAGTCGTACTTTATATTTTGAAAAATAATTTGTTAGTGTTTTTTTTTAATTTGGTTAGTGTTAAAATATGTTTAATGTATATTATCTAAACATGGTAGGTATAATAAATGTAAAAGCTAACGAGCATATAGCACACAAATATAAAAACAATGAAAATTATTATTATAATAAATTGAATTATTCTACTATAGAACTTTCAAAATAGGTATATAATATTATACATTATTCGTTAAACTGTACAATTTTAACAAATTAAAAATAATTTTCAGTTTTTCAATTAGTAAAGCTTTGATTTTATCCAGCTTAGAGGAGATGCCTCTTACAATATTTTAACAGAGAATTATAACAGACTGGTGTTGAATACTATATCGATGAAGTGTAATAATATACTGTTTAGGATTTAAGTCTTGTGGGACAGTGTTTTAAATAATAATAAAGGGCAAGAATTTGTTTTAATTCATTTCCACATTTTAATGCACTTCTGCAGAGTATGAACACAGATTGTGGTTAAATCCGTGAATATTGTATGCATATAATGGTGCTCCTTGGTTTGACAAACTTTGAATAATCATTTAATAATAATAGTAATAATTCTGAATTCATAACGAATAGTCCAATGGGCTACCAATTTTACCATAGTAATTGTTTTCACGATTTATACCACGCTGAAAAGTAGATAGAAAATAATCAAGATTTGGTAGGCTACATACCGTTTGACGTACACAACTACAATAACGACTTACACAGTTAAATCCCGTCCAATAAGCCCACCAAAACGATCGATTTTTGTACTAATATTACCACCTAGCCATTATACTTATATTTTAGCGTTATTACTATTATCATCATCATCGCCGTTATGATCGGTATATTACATTTCGTCGTTACCGCAGATTTCGATCGTTTAACGTTTTGTATAATGGGTTAGTCACAACAATGGTATATCGTCATCTGTTCGTGAGAATACGTTCTCCTACACACGATAATCATTATCATCATCATCCTCAACATTATAATCGTCTTCGTCTTCTTCGTTTTCGTAGTCGTCGTCGAGTCTCCCTAGACTAATTATACACCGATGTCATTGGCGAATCTAGGTCGGAGGTTGGGTTCGTGTGAATTTTTTTTTCTCTTGAATCTGCGATGCACTCGTAAATCTCATCAACGGGTCCGCCTTGGCCATTGTGTGCCTGGTTCAATATGAATTTCATTTAAACGATAAATACTACTAAAAATTACGATTATAAGATCTAAAAAATATGACGAAATTATTACACGCGTGATATTTGAACGCGAAGAGATAACGTTTAGGTTTCTCGCACACATTCGCCAAATAAATGTGTTACACACACACCCTTGAGTAGCGCTAGTGCCTATCCTGACTCACATAATATGTACATGATTGTACTATTTTGTTTAATATTAAATAATTATTATAATATAATTTAGGTCAGGGGAAATTATTCAGGTTCACAGTCACGGAAAGCGTAGGTATCTATGTATTATGATTATTAATATTATTAACGTCGTTTACAATGCTTCTATAATAATTCTACATTTCTATCTAATCACCTATCATATTTACCTAAAGTACTCCAGGATGCTGAAACAATAAAATTATAGTCTAGCACGATATTATAAAAATAAAACATATTAAGTATTTATTTTTTGTGTCTAGCCTCCTTGTTCGAGCAGCCACTATATGCAGCTGATTAAGAGTTTTACAAAACGGTAGTCGTGATTCCATGATCATCGCGATATTTTTCCTTTTCTTTAATAATCGCCAAAGTTGATGTAGATCCATCGTTTTTTTTTTTTTAAATAACCATTTTGTACAAAACTGTGTCGTAGTTGACATAATATAAAGTATATTTTGTATTTTATTGTTGTATTTTTTTGCATATTATAATATACCTAATATTATACTACCCACATCTACTGATTAAATTATTAGAAGTTCATTTTATACTACTAAAGTTGACGAACTTTTAATGTGTTTTACATGTTTTCAGTAAAGTTAATTGCAACACCCACCTGATGCTAAATTAATTTTATGTACTCAGAAACAAAAATCGTTATTTCATATTTATTCAGACCCTTGTTTCCTAGGTACAGCAGGTTTATTTTTATTTTTAAGTGCAAACTATTCTAATATCAAAGTGGTTTGAGAACTTTTC